>PVIU01016031.1:0-46268 GCA_004026605.1 Ondatra zibethicus
GGCTCCGTGGGACAAAGGAGGCCCCCTAGCAGGGGACTCGCCCTTCCCCCAAGGCCTCAGCCCGGGTGGGCCGAGCTCAGGTGCAGCCGGGACAGGGTCCAGATGAATCCGCGGAAGCTGGTTGGGCGAGGATCCCGGTCCCAAAAGCAGGCCTACTGAGGGTTGCCAGCTCCTCTCTGCTCGGCTCCGTGGGACCAAAACTAAATGTTTTAATAAATTCATAGAATGAAACCATAAACTAATTAAAAATATCCCCACATAAACACAATAGGATTGTGAAATATACAATAAATCCTTTAAAATGTATAAGAAAAAAGCAAATAAAGTATAAGACACTACTGTACACAATATGTAAAACTTGCGGCCTCACTGCAGGTGGCTAATGATGATAAAAAATTAATGTATTTTGCATAATTATAAAAATCACATCCTTTCTGGAAGGGAAACAGTATTTTTGTTCATTCATTTGTAAATAGGTGCAATTTCTTTCAAAATATATCTTGGGATTCAACTGTTATCTAAAATTACTTGAAAGAGAATAACCGTAAAGGTACTTAAGCTAAGATGTCAATATTGGCATGCAGGTATAAGTTAATCAAATTATTTTAAAATATTTTACTGGAGTAGTCAGCCCCAAACCCTGTGTTTTAATCTACATACAGTAGAATGCTAAGTGTTTCATAAAAAAGAAACAAGAACACTCCAATTCCATGAGTAAAATTATACGTGAGAGTATAATGTCTCATCAACAATCCAGATTAACACAACTGATACCTTAACAATTGAAACAAAAATTTTCTTTAAAATATGAGAACTATATAGCAGGTATTTCAGAAAGAGATTCAGTGTGAGCCCAGAGGAAAGACACATGCACTCATGTCCTTTGAGTTTATAGTACTTCCATTGTCAAAAGCTCTGCATGCTTCGAGAACAGAATTCATGCTTCTCTTGATTTTCTGTTGATTCCTACTAACCAGAGCCATCAGCAGCCTGAAGAGATTGCAACACGACTGTCTGTTTTGTCCCCTGGGGAGATTACTGTGGATCACTGAAGGGGCCACGGATCTCTGCAGAGATGATGAGTGGGGAGATTACTGCGGATCACTCCAGGGGCCATGGATCAGTGCAGAGATGATGAGTGGGGAGATTACTGCGGATCACTCCAGGGGCCATGGATCTGCGCAGAGATGATGAGTGGGCAGCATCCTAAAAAACAACAGCAATTCATCGGCTGGGAGGAAGACATCCATCAAATCACCCAGCGCTGAGATGTGTTTCTAACAGATTCAATTGAAACAATGAGAAAGGCCATTAGATTAAAAGAATAAAATATTTTCAATGCCTTATTTCTGTTCAGGAAAATATAATAATAGTAATTCCAAAATAAACCCTTCACCCTTTCCATTTACCCTTTCTAGTAATATTTAAAAAATTAGCCATATGTTAAAATTGTAATTTTAGATCATGAAAATTAAAGACCTTTTCAATATCAGAACAACATAAATATCAAAGTAACTTACAGAATAAAGCTATATTTATTCCCTTTAGCTATAATTAGTTTCATCATTACTATGCTTTCCATATTATATTTGAAATGAAAGAGCAGTCTCTGCTTACAATGATACTAAGTAAATTGGGTATACTATAAACTACCCTTTAAATTTGGTTTAAAGGATTTCTTTATTATTTATGTGTATGTGTATGTGCTGTGTGTGCATGCATATATATGCCACCTGTGCGTTTGTGCCTATAAAGGCCAGAAAATGGCATCAGTCTCCTGGAGCTGTGGTTACAGGCAGTTATGACTCACCCATTATGAATTCTCTGAACTGAACTCTGGTTGTCTTGAAGATCATCAAGAAACTTAACTGCTGAGCTACCTTTCCAGCCTCTATCTTTCAACCTGTAAATAATCAGTAGAAACCATACTTCAAATTCTGAATTTTTTTTGCTCTCATATAATTATGAGGTTGCATGTCAAAACAAGAGGAACTTCATCTATATAATGTATGTGCTTATACATATACATGCACACAAAAATAAATATATGATAATAAATACATATGATTAGAATAAACAATTGCTTCTGCAAAGTAATTTGTTGTTTTTATTTTTAAATTAGTTATTAAATGAGGGGTGAACCTAATACACTTTATCATTACTGTCACTTATGAGCTTTCCATGTGATTTTTTGTTTGTTTTTTGCTTTTTGTTTTTTGAGACAGGGTTTCTCTGTGAAACAGCCCTGACTGTCTGGAACTCGCTCTGTAGACCAGGCTGGCCTCAAAGTTGCAGAGATATGCATGCGTCTGCATCCCAAGTGCTGGGATAAAATGTATATGCCACCCTTGCTTGGTGAGTTTTTAATTACTGAAATTCCTAATTTTGATAAATGTTAATTAGTGTTTACATATTATTCACTATCATCATGAACATTCACAGATATATGGTTTTCAGTGTTTCATACCAACAGTGAATTCCTCATATAAGCTATATATACTTGGCTTTGCTGCAGATTCATTGGTGGAAATATCTTCTCTTTGTTTATGTCATGGAAAGAATTAACTTTTTTGCCTCTGGGTGCCTAAAACTTAGAAATGTTTTAAGATTTTTATGCACACACATACATTTCTTTCTATGTTCTTTATATTTTATATTCCTGGACTATTATAAATACTTGAAGAATATGCAAAAATATATAAATCTTTAAATTTGGGTTTATTGTTTGCTTAAACTAATAAATATAAATTAAATTTAGTTATTTTAAACTAATTATGAAAGGCTTATTGACATTCATTTTGCTTGGCGTAGTATGCTATTTTGCTTCATTTTCTGTGACTAATACAACCATATCACAGATTGTTATTAAGAGAGGTTCGTGCAGGCCTACGGTTCAGGAGGTGCAAAAGCTGTATGACAATGGCCTTTTACAGACATGGTTTGTAGGCAATGGCAGGCATCATATGTAAACATGTGGAGAGCATGAATTGTTATTCTCCCCTCCCATCTTACAAAGTTACTAGGATTCAGCCATGATTACTAATGTTCAGTGATTCAACCTCTATCCTAATGACTAAACCTCTTTCTAAATTGTTTCCAACATTTCTACCTCTATCAAATAATGAGGTGAAGTTTCAACATTGATAGTAAAAAACTTTCCATTGGAAATGAAGTCACTACTTGAGTTTTGCAGGGATACACTGTTTCCAATTATACCAGACTACATCAGCTAAGTGTTTTTTAACCTCAGATTGAATTCTGACTTCATCAAATAGCATCTGTGATCTGCAACACTGAATGTGATCAGTTGACCAGTTGTCTTGATTTTTTTCTGTAAATAGAGATGATATTCATAGCCATCTGTCTCAGAGTTGCTATGAGGATTAACTAAGCTAACAAAATAATATGTTTAGTGTCAGTACTGAGACAAACAGGGCTTGAAATATAAGTCAAGTGTAAGCATAAACTATCTCACTTCCCCTCTGGAAAACAGTTCTCTTTGTGAAATATCACTTATTCTCTCTACAGATTTCATTTTTTTCTCAATCTGTTGATGACTCAAATTGTTTTTTTAAGCCTGTAACTTTTCCTCTAATTTGAATTTTTATTGAATCCCAATTGCTGTTCAAGACTTCCTTTAAAGTTCTCAGTTTGGTAATTGTAAATTTCTTTGTATCTTCACATTCCAGCCTTCTCCCCATTTGAGTGCTTTCTTTCTTTTAAAGCATCTGTATTCTCTAAAGTCTAATTTATTACATGAATATTATATTTCTTCTATTAAAAATTGCTTTCAATGACTATTTCAACATGGAGAAATTGAGTTAGTGCCTACCTAGAGCCTTCACGCCTATAGACTAGTGTTTATTTGGTACTGGAAGGTTCTCTTCATGCTACCAAAGGAGAAAGACAAACACCACCACAGCTACAAACTCTTCAGTCTACAATGATGACCTGCCTGCAAAATGTGTTATTTCAATAATAACACAAAATTGTGGGGGTAACCAAACAATATCTGATTAGATTTAAGGCCCACTGCATGAGATGGAACACATTCCCATTGCTGCTTGCATGACCAAGAATCTGAGACCAGATAGGGCAGGGACCTAGGGCAAAACCAAATACTACTGTCAGGCTGATGAAATGTAGTCATAAAATGACTGCTAACAGCATTATGGTATATTCATAGATTTCAAGATGTTACAATAGAAAATAAAACCCAACACTCAAATGTCAGAAATATTGATGGTCCTCAGTAAAGGTCTATGCAAAGTGATTTTCAATTAGGCTGGACTGAGTTATGAAAGGTAAAAAGAAAAATAGAATGGAGAGATCTCTGGAAAAATCATTGCAGGTGATGGCTATAACACTCCAGAAAGCCTTAAAAAAGCTCGTGACTGATTGCTAAATGTAATACAAATAGTTAGCAGAAATTGCCAACCAGATTTCACAATATAATATGAGGCATTGGACTTCATTGGCTGCGTCTTCATTTTTACAAGCATTGATTTTTAAAACATATTTCAAAATAATTTATTATTTACCTGGCTTACCTATTAGCAATTAGTTATTTTTATTCACTTTGAATTTTTTCTGATTTATCTTTTAGTGAACTTAATATCATAGGTTTGAATTTTCATAGCATAATTTTTTCTTTAACTTTATTTTCTATGGCCAATATCAAGATGAAGATCTTTGAGTTCAAGAATGAAGTGAGTCTCTGATTTCTTTCTCAGCCTATTTATCATTTACATATAGGAGGGCTCCTGATGATTTTTTTTTGTTAATCTTGTATCCAGCTATTTGTCTAAAGGTGTTTACAAGCTGCAGAAGTTACTTGGAAGAGTTTTGGGGCTGTACCATCTGCAAATAATGATACTTTGACTTATTTTCCAATTTGTATACCCTTGATTTCCTTTAGTTGTCGATTGTTCTAGCTGGAACTTCACGCACTATTTTGAATAGGTATGGAGACTGTACAACATTGTTTCCTGATTTTACTGATACTGCTTAGATGTTGCCAATCAGCTTACTGTATATTGTTTTATTATCTTTATGCATGTCCCTTGTGGTATAGGAGACAACTTTCTGAACAGAACACCAATAGCACAGGCACTAAGATCAACAATTAATAAAGGGGACCTCATGAAAAGGAAAAGTTTCTGTAAAGGACACCATTAATAGGATAAAACGGCAGACTACAGAACAGAAAAAGATCTTCACTAATCCAACATCTGACGGAGAGTTGATTTCCAAAAACATATTGATGTGGGATTTCCCTCTGTATGCTGTGATTACCATTAATGAATAAAGAAGCTGCTTTGAGCCAATAGCAGGGAGGAGGTAAGTGGAGAAAAATACACAGAATGTTGGAAGATAGAAGGGCAGAGTCAGAGAGAAGCCATGTAGGCCCGCTGGAGCCGGATGGAACTTTACCCAATAAGTCACAGCCACGTGGCAATACACAGATTACTAGAAATGGGTTAAATTTAGATGTAAGAGTTAGCCAATAAGAAGTTAGAGCTAATGGGCCAAGCAGTGATTTAATTAATGCAGTATCTGTGTGTTATTTTGGGGCTAAGTGGCTGGGAACCAACAAGCGGCCTCCTTTCAACAATATATAAAGAACTCAAGAAACTAGATATCAACAAAACACATAATCCAATTAAAAATGGGGTACATATTTAAACAGAGTTCTCAAAAGAAGAATCTCAAATGGCCAAGAGACACTTAAGGTGTTCAACATCCTTAACCATCAAGGAAATGCAAATCAAAAAGATCCTGAGATTCCATCTTGCACCTGTCAGAATGTCTAAGATCAAAAGCCTAAGTGACAATTCATGCTGGAGAGGATGCAGAGAAAGAGGAATATCTATCCATTACTGCTGGAAGTCACTTTGGAAGTCAATGTGACTGTTTCTCAGAAAACTGGGAATCCATATACCATGAGACCTGGCTATACTACTCTTTGGCATATAACCAAAAGATTCTCAATCATACCACAGAAACACTCGCACAGCCATGTCCATGGCAACTTTATTTGTAATAACCAGAACCTGGATACAACCTAGATGTCCTTCAACCAAGGAATGGCTGAAGAAAATATGGTATATTTATGCAGTAAAGCATTAATCAGCTGTTAAAAACAAGTACACCAGGAAATCTGAAGACAAATGAATGGAACTCGAAAAAGGTATCCTAAATGAGGTAACCCAGACCCATAGTGACAAACATGGTATATACTCAGTAATAAGTGACCATTAGCTATCAAACAAAAGATAACTATGTTATAATCCACAGACACAGAGAGAATAGGTAACTAGGGTTTGTGAGTGGATTGATGGCAGGTGGGGATGTACACAGGAGCAATCAGGTTCAGTTGGGGGGATTGAAAGGTAGAGTACTGAAAGAGACTACAGGAAAGGGGGGAAATTTGGGGTCAGGTAAAAACCTGGCACAAGGGAATCTCCCTAGAATCTGCAAGGATAAACCCAGATAAGACTTTTAGCAATAGGGCATATGTAGCCTCAACTGGCTGTCTCTTGTGACCATATTGGTACTCAGTTTAATTGTTATCAGAGGCTTCATCCACCAACTGATAGAAACATGAAGAGCCACAGCCAAACATTAGACATAGTGTGGGGAATCCTATAGAAGATGGGGATAAAGGATTGTATTGTATGTAATGGATAGGTATTCCTCTTTCTCTGCACCCTCTCCAGCATGGATTGACAGGTGCAAGATGGAATCTCAGGGTCTTTTTGATTTGCATTTCCCTGATGGTTAAGGATGTTGAACACCTTAATTGGAGGAGCTAGAGGGATCAAGAGCACCACAAGAAAACAGAAAACTTACAGAATAAACTAATTGGAATAATAGGGACTCCCAGAGATTGAACCAACAACCAGGAAGCCTACATAGGACTGACCTAGGCCCTCTGCATTTATGTTACCATTATGAAGCTTGGTCTTCATGTGGGACTCTTAACAATGGGATCAGAGGCTGTCTCCAACTCTTTTACTGGCTTTTGGGACCCTATTCCTCATATAGGGTTATTGTACCCAGCCTTAATACAAAAGGAGGTGCTTAGTTTTACTGCAACTTGATATACCATGTTTTGTTGATACTTATGGGAGATCTACCCTTTCCTAAACAGAAATGGAGGAGGAGTGGATTAGGGATGGAAACAGAAGGGTGGTTAGTGCGGGACAATTATTTATATTCTGTCAATTATGTTTTAAATAAATGCTGATTGGCCAGTAGCCAGGCAGGAAGTATAGGTAGGACACCAGACAGGAAGTAGAGGTGGGTCAATGAGAACAGGAGAATTCTGGGAAGAGGGAAACTCCCTCTGCAATTCTTTCCCTGACACCGAAGAAGGAAGATGTGATTGCCTCACTGAAAAAGGTACCGATCCAGGTGGCTAACATAGATAAGAATAATGGGTTAATATAAGTTATAAGAGTTAATAAGAAGCCTGAGTTAATGGACCAATCAGTTTATGATTAATGTAGACTTCTGTGTGAATTCTTTGGGACTTAACGATTACGGGAATTGGGCAGGACAGAAAACCCCAGTCAACAGGTGGTAGTGAGAAACTGGGAAGAAAGGAGGTTGGGGAAACTGTGGTCAGTATAAAAATTAAAAAAAAAATAGAATGAAGTGAGATCAAGTGTCTTGATAGTGTTTCCAGAGCAGGGATAGGGAAATGTTAGTTCTGCCATTTCTGTTCTTTCATTTTGTATTTGGAGATGACACACATGGATACTACCTGCATGTTCACTTAAGGATGCACATTTTATAGCCTTTAACTTTGCATTGAATCTGTGTTTGCCCTCTGTTGCTCTATGTCCCATTGCAATAAAGAGGAGAAAAGAATGATAAAAATAACCACAGCTCTTCAGAGTCTTTACTCCTGGTTCATTTAGAGATGCCTAAGAGAGACTCTTGTGGATAGCAGGATTGGAGTTTTCTGTGACCCAGGGAAGATAATCACTATACAAACCACAGAATATTCCACAGATCAGTGGGGGACAAATCAAGCTGTAGTTTCAAGTTTTAAGTGTCTTTCTCAGCATATTTTTGGATAACTTATCAGCAGATATAGAGAATAGTTTTAGTTGAATTCTTTTACCAAAGATAGATGCATTATGGGTATTTTTGCCCATCTTATTCAAACTTCTTCTTGCACACCTTGTGTGTGGTAATCTCTTAGTCATTATGTATACAAAATATTTTGGCAAACTCAACTATATTATTTTATGTCTTATTCTTTGTATTGTTTCTGTTTTGAATATTTTATATACCTCCTTTTTGATTGACTCAGAATATTTTTAGTGCAACTCATCCTTTCTAATTAGTAGGAATTACAGTAAGATTAACCTTTTGTCTCTACTTGATAGAATTTTATCTGTAGTATTTGACGACTGATTCCTGTCACTTTTTACCCACATATGTTCAGGTGAAACTGAGAAAATCTGAAATAAAGTGGCTGTTATCTTTAGTGTCTTTCTCAACTCTTGATTAGGGAAAGCCTGGGAAAGAATATAAAGATGCTGCACATTTTAGAAATGTAATTATCTTTCTTTAAACTCTTACCTAGTTATGTTAGTGTTCCACAGTCAGCTTTATTTGCATTGTGTATGTATGTCCTGTGTACATATTCACATGTGTGCTAGGATCCACATGTGGAGAGTCATATATCCTCTAATATGTGCATCTGGGGGTTGAATTGACATTGCCTGGCTTGACTTCACTGACTAAGACATCTCACAGGCCCAGCTTCTTTCCTGTTTTCTAAGTGCGTTTTGATACGGCTTCCTACTTCTCTAGCTATTTGTGAAGAATTACATTTCTATAGTATTTTAAAAATTTGAATATAGGAATTCTAAAAATTTAGTTTACTCAAAAGAAATATGATGCAAGTGACAAATACCAGTCACATATGAGACTGATGTTCCTGAATGTTTCTCAAATATTTCTAACATATATACTTAATATAAAGCATATTTAGAATACATTGTGCTTTCTTATGAAATCTTTTGTGTTTCACACATACATCATATCTCAAATTACCCACAGGTCAAGTGCTTAATGTCCACATTTGGGTAATAGCTACCATACTAGGTGGTGAAAATTAATAGCTTATTAAGGAAAGGAAAAGGGATCAATGTGTAGAAACCAGGCATGCTTCCTTTCCATCTGATATTGCTAATGTTTACTTTCTGTTTCAAGAAATATATGCCTAAATTGATGAAGGAATTTTTTTTCTGGAGATAAACATGGCTGAAAGGACTAAAAGTACAACAAAGTGAAGTCGAATAAAATGATGAAGCAGATTTCAGGGCTTTGCGGTTCTGCCCTTCTGTGGAGGATGTGTTTGAGGATGAGCTCCCCAGGGCCTAGTACCCGAGACTGGTTACATTCACCCGGAAACATCCCATTCCGCTTTCCTGAGAGTGCAGTCCCCGCTCTAATTAGTGAAGGTTTCTTTTTGGTTCTATCAGATAATTGATCAATACACTCACTTTCTAGGTCTATTGCATTTATGTTTTCATCAGTTGTTTGGTGAGTGGCTCCAAACACCGACAGCTAATAAAATACTCTACCACCGGCTCTTGAAAAACTCAGCAGTAACTCTTTAAAAACCAGAAAACTTACTGAACCCAAAGCAAGATAATTTGTGACTGTATGTTTCTTTCAAATTTCATGACAATATACTGACAATGTTTGACAGAATCCTTTTCAAGCTAAACACATATGCTGCCTTTTGTTCAATTTGTAGATCGTATGCTTCCCAACATTATCTGAGTGGGCTTACGTAACTGCCTTTTAATATCTTTCTCTTTTTTAAAAAAATTAACATCTTGTTCATCTTATATTCATTATGTTTCTCTGTAGAGGAGTAATCTTTAGGGGATTTTTTTCTCAATAAAATGCATGAATATGCAGCAAAAGAAGCAATTAATTCAATGAATTAATCATGCCATTATGTTTAGGACCCAGACTTGTTATATCAGTTCTTTGATGGGAACTGCCATGGGGAGCAATCTCTCTTATCTGTCACTGAGACAGATTTTATTAAAAATTAAAAGTCTCCAACCTATAATAAAGATAAAGATCAAGGACATGTCTAATAATATTTTATTCACATTGCAGCTGTGCGTTGGCCTTTAAATATTTTACCAGATTACTATTGTGCCATTTTAAGTTATCAAAACCTATTTGAGGCTCAAATCCCTGCAGAGAAACAACTCACAAATAGCAGTTTATGCTTTAGACTTTTGTTACCAAATGTTTAAAAGCGAGATATTTTCTTAATAACTACAGGGATGTGCTTGGCAAGGCGACCAAAAATGATGTCCTATAAAAATATGCAGCAGCACTTTTAGTGCCCATCAAACAAATGCAAAACTGTATTTGGGTCTCAAATAAGAAGCCAGAGAAGATAGCAGAGGTGTGATCTTATTAGACAACACAAGATGAATTTGCAACTCTGACTTAATGAAAGAGTGTGCCCCAAAGAATATTCTCTGGATTATCAATCTCGTTTTTTCATGGTTCAAACTTGTACAGAGAACTGAAAAATGCACATGATGACAACTGGCTGTTTCCTAGCCTTTTAAATAGAAGTTAATCTTCTCTTGAGAGTCACAATGTTTTAGTGTGGTGGATCAGCCATTAATTCAATGAGTGTCACACAATTTGCTGAGCTGTTGACCGAATAAAGCAGTATCTTTATTCCCAAGGGTTTAAAGTGGGTAAGGCAGGCAAACTGGACATATGGATTAAAGTATGTTTCCAGACAGCCAAGCTAGTAATATTAGAAAGCTAGAGTATCACTACAGTATTTCCTAAGTGTCTATTAGCCTATTTTTCATCTTCTTTCCATGTGAAATAGGAGCATGCAGAAATAACACCGGTTTTCCCAAAAGGCATTAAAAAAATCTTCAGAGTGGGCACTCTATAACCAGAGTTTTAATGAAGAGGCAAGAGCTGCCCACTTAAAACAATGGTAACAGTTAAAGCTTTAAACGCCCGGATGGACAGTGTCTAGAGATAAGAAATTGGGTGTTGAAGTCGAAATAAGCAAATAAGTGACAGGAATAGTGTATGGGACCGGCTATTAGTGGAACATACTGATCACTAGATACAAACGAAAGACCTCAGTAAAGAAAGGTATTGAGCTGACAATATGGAAATTTCAGCTTTAGATTAGGACAGTTAATTTTAGGTGTCAATTTGTCTGGGTTGTTACTTTGGATGACTAGAAAAATATCATGTCTGCATGTTACTGTGTCTTGGGGCCCATGTTTTCAGGAATCATGTTGAAGTGATATTTCTTGGAGTCCCGTTCAACTCATTTGCTCATACTTGGAGGAAGGGGTTAGGATTAAGAAATAGACAGGAGACAACAGATAGAATCAGGATGGCATCCAGTGGATACTGTGAATTGCCTCAAGTTTATTACTCAAAGTTCTTCTATACTCCAACCCAAAAGGGGGGAAGGCAAAAGACTTCCTTACCATGATACAAAAAACAAACAAATTTCCTTCTCACGTCTCCAAACATCAAGTAACCACACCCTAGAGCAAAATGTCCTTTTGTCAAGGCAACACATTCTGTAACCACTCCTTAGGTCAGAACCTTGAAGGAGCAAGAATAGGTCTGAACTCTCTGACCTTTAGTTATGGTAGACCAGATTCCCTTCTGTGGGCTCCTACAAATGTGAGACTGTTCCCGCATAATATTCATGTTAAAACCATTGGAGCATCTATGTGCTCATTGAGGGCTAGAAAAGAACAAAAGTTCAGCGGCGATAATATGAACAAATGGGTCAAGACCATGATGGGGACACCCACGAAAATAGCTAACCTGAGCTAGTGGAAGCTCCCTGACTCTGGCCTGACAGTGGGGAACCAGCATAAGACCAAAATGGGCCCTCTGAATGTGGGTGACAGTTGTATGCCTGGGGCAGACTGTGGGGCCACTGGCAACGAGACCAGGATTTATCCCTACTGCTTGTACTGGCTTTTTGGAACCCATTCTTTTTGAAGAATACCTTGCTCAGTCAAGATATAGTGGAGAGGGCCTTGGACCTGCCTCAAAGCAATGTGCTAGACTTTGTTGATTCCCCATGGGAAGGCTTACTGTCTCTGAGGAGTGGATGTCGGGTAGGGTGGGTAGGAAGGTGGAGGGAGCAGGAGGAGGAGAGGGAGTGGAAACTGGGATTGTTATTTAAAATGAGAAAACATAGTTTTTTAAAAATAAATTAATTAATTAAAAAAGAACAAAAGCCCAAAATGTAAATATATAAATATGAATATGATCTCTCTCTCTCTCTCTCTCTCTCTCTCTCTCTCTCTCTGTGTGTGTGTGTGTGTGTGTGTGTATGTGTGTGTGTGTGTGTGTGTCTTCCTCTCAGCATTCTGTCATTGGCCTTTCTGGTTTTTCACCTATAGATGTCATATAATGGAGCTTATTGGTTTCTGGAGCTACATGAGCCAATTCTCACAGAAGCTTCTCTCTCTCTCTCTCTCTCTGTCCTTCCCATGTGTTATCTCTTCTTTTTTGTCTTTCTCATTCCCCTTCATCTTCTTCCACCTTGCCACCATATTCCCTCCTTCATTCATGTATGCATATGCAATATATCTGTCTATGTATCTGTGTATCCATGTATCTGTATCTGTATATCATCCATATATCTATGTATCTATCTGTCTATCTTTCTATTTTTTTTTCCAATCACCCACCCTTTGGTTCTGTTTCTCTGCAGCCTAACACCCAAGCATTGCATATAATCCTCACAAAGAGAATTTCTTGGCATAATTTGCAAAAATAGATAGTAAATACAGGAGTTTACTCTGAGGCTGTTCCCAGCACTTCGCATACTAGGGTGAATCTAACAGATACAGTTTATTTTCATTACCTATTTATTGGCCGCATTCTTTCCTTTTTACTTCTGTGGTTAAAGATCTGTCAGAAACACGTGATGGGAGGAAGAAATAGTTGTGTTCACAGTGTGAGAGTGATTCAGTCCATCACAGCAAGTAAAGCAGGTCAGAGCTGCCCAGTGTGTGGTGGCGTGAGTGGTGGCAGCTGTTTATATTGTGACAGAGGGAATACAGAGAGGGCAATGTGGAGATAGGGGCAGGCATAACCTTCAGATGTCAACCCATAGTGGCCCAGCCCTCATAAGACCGGAGAAAACTGGGGCCACAGCTTTCAAAGCCTAAGCCCAAGGTGCACATTTCACAATCAAGCATAATACTGGTGACCCTGAGGCAATTGTTAGATCCTAGGATCAAGATTTTACAGATGAGCTTGAAGGCCAAAAAGGAGAGAGAGTTGGCTTTAGAGTCAACAAAAGTGAAAGAGCATGCTGATTGGCAGGAAAATAATAGAGTTTGTGTAAAGCAAATTTTATTCGACTTGAGGGATAGTTTTTATTCTGAAAAAAATGTCTCTTTTATTTTACTGTCAACATATTGTTTTTAATGAAATTATTGTGTCTTCTTGTAGTAGAGTATACTTAAAAAAGCATTTAATTGGCAAATAAAAGCTGGCATTTAAAATAAATTTTATTCATGAATGCTAATCTGGAAATCTTGCCCTATTCTATTTTGCAAAGGATTTTCTAAAGTGAGTGGGAAAAGATTACCAACATCCCAGCCTGTATTGACATGCATATGGCTGCCTATCTATCCCTTGCACAGAAGAGACCAGTTTAGAAACTACCATCAGACTGTGAAAGCAGCATGTTTGAGAAAGGACTTCTAAACATTACAGCAAGAGGAGCTCCTTTTTATTCACCCTGGCAGGGAAAGCTCTGAATTTTAAGAAGACATGTGTCTATTTTTCAGGTCTTCAAACAAACCTGACCCAAAGGACTATCGGGTAACCAGGCTATTAGTGAGGAGAGAGCTTCAAATAAAGCTAGAATAAAACAGATGTCTACTCGCACCTGCTAAGAAGCAGCCTAAGGAAAACCTGCACGCCTCTGGTGCACCTGCTAAAAGGTACATCTGGAGCAGACTCCTTTGCTCCGCATGCGTGTTGACTAATGGCAGTTCAACTTAAATCCATAAGATATGGAAGATCAACGACACCCAGTTTGCACAAACCCACTGTGGAATTTACCCATAGCCATTTTTCTGACCAAGTGTTCATATTAAGTTTTAACCTCAAAATTTCATATTAAGCACATGTAGAAAGAATGTGTTAATTTACTGAAACGAATAGTGGTTAAGATAATGTTTTAGTGTATCATGCTTATTGATAAAGGGTGTATTCAAATCCTACCTAACTCAGGAACAAATACATCGTACTTTTGCCTCAACCTATAGCAATAGTTGAGTGGCTACTCACATCTTGGCCTGCCCATGACTCTACATCTACTCTTGGTATACTGCCAGAGAAGAATGAGGCTACTTGTATTTCGGGATTACAAGTGGTGATGAAACCATGAGTAAATCTACAGTTTAAAGATCTGTTCTTTAAAAAAAAATGACAAACTATAATTTAAAAGTAGTTTGATATTTACCAGTAGTTAAGCACCTAAAGCGATTTCCCTATGTGAGTCTGTTGTCTCACTTTTGCCATGCGGTCCTTGGACTATAGTATCTGCATCACTTGAGGGCACAGAAGACATTCAAAACCCGAAACTGTCTTAAGAAGATGATTCTTAACCACGTTAGTTTCCTGTATGCTGGGAGTACGATCTCCTTCATCTATATCTTGATCTCTGTCTTAAGATGTGTGTGGTCAACTTTTACAAGAAGGCCTTTCTGTGATTGCATTTCATACTTTCTATCCTTCCCAGGCAAACCTTAATTAGACCACCATTACAATTGAGTTCTCATCACAGGGTGGTAAGACTTGCTTAGTAGCATCCACCCTTCCTTGGAACATTGCTTCAAGTCCTGAGATTCAGTTCAATGAACCTCTTCTATTCTTTTAAATCAAGGGCTGTTTTACATGCTCCAATAGGAAGCATTCTTAGCTATGCCTGGAATCATGCTCAACTGTCTAGGTTCTTAATAGCACAGAGTGTTGGCTGCATTGCTCGAACATTCCCTGGGTCAATATCTGGCATGCTAATTTGCTGTCTCCCATAGGATAATTTGCTGATTTGCCACAGCTATCTTGTTTATGACCATCTGCCACCTTGGTACCATATTAGTAGAATTAATTCTTGTCAGTACAGTTTGTCTTCTCTGGGAGATTTTCTGGAAGGGGGGCTCCTAACAATACCTTGCCTCTGAGGTAATGAACTACAATTAAGTCATCTGAGCATCAGCTCCTGCACACAGCTCAACTTGGGGCAACTTTAAACACATTCTGTTGCCTTGAGCTATTCTTTACATAGCTTCTCTGTCTTCATCCTTTCCCACTAATAGACAACAGGCTTGTAGGGATCCTGCAGATTTCCTATGCCAAATGAAGTTTTCAAACAGGGTTTTACTATAAATAGGCTTATTACTTTTCTCCAGTCAAGTAATACTTCCTCCGCAAATGGTAAGTTTTAAATACAGTTTTTTTTTTTTTTTTGCAAAAAGCTTCTTATAATTTTAACCCATGGAAAGCTTTTTCATTTTGCGGTTGATCACAATTTATGCACACTCCAGTTGTCCTCGGCATTCCTGAATACTCATTTGTTTACTGCTCAGTAGCCAGTCCTGCATCCCAAGGTACTAGCTGTTTTGATGCTATGAAAAGTACTGAAGGCCTGAAAGGCTTCTACTCTCTTGCTGTTCTACTTCAGAGCACTGTGGGCTGTACAGCATCTCTGTGGATTGATCCAACTGTGCATTTCTGGCAATGGATTGCAAAGATTATCCCCAGCTTCTTACAGCCTGTGGTTTTACCATTGGCCACAGGACTGTTCCATGGCTCTATCTACAATAGGATTGTGTCCTCAAAGGGTTTTTTTCTCAGAAGATAAAACAAAATGTGCATTTGTGAATAGTCCCAATGTCTGGCAAAGACTTCCTGCAAAGGCTTTGATATACAAAGAAAGTTTTTGTCAATAGACAATTTTTTAAAAATTCCTTTCTACATTTTAGGAATATTTTGCGGTTCATTACAATTACAAATACTGTCTGTCTTTCTGTGTAGAATCTCTTAACAAGTAGAGCAAAGATAAGGGATTTAAAGTCTAGCTGACAAAGCAAAAAATTCCTTTTGATTTTAAGGTGCTATTCAGGGTATTAGTACAATCAATATTATGTAACTATAGTCTTTGCTCCATCATTCCTTCACCTTTCACCAAAGAACTTAACAGGCATTTAGAAGGATAAAACATTGGATGAAGTATTGGATAGTGACTTAGTCTGAGGTGCAGATGCAATTAACATCAAAATTTAAAGTAATCCATGACAAGCCCCATGTTACACCTATGATTAGATGGGTTCACCCCTTTTAAAATTTCTCATAAACCAGAAAACATCTGTTTTTTGGGTTGTTTTGTTTTTAATTTAGAATGTATATAGAGACCAGTACAATCTTGTCTGTATTCTATCAATGGAATAAACTCAAAGAACCTGCACAATAACAATTCAATTTAATCATAAATATGCTCAGGAATACAGTGAATTGAAGCACAGATGACAGCCTTTGAGGAAAACTAGACTTGTTCCGTACTCATCGTTACTGAAGAAGTAAAAAGGGGAACACTCTGCCTTTGTAGATATAAGAGGCTAATAGATGACTTTTCTAAAATAGTGTATGTATGCTGCCATGTCTGGGATTCAGTCCCAAGATCAAGGTTCTTCTGCATGTACTCACAACTCCTTCCAGTGGTCCTTGTCTGAGTACAGAACTGAAAGGAGGCTGAGGGAGAACACTGAGAGATTATTTATGCTACATGCTTACCAAATGGGATGAAATTGGAGATGAGTTACCAGATGTCCACACGCACTCTGGACCATGATAGAGATTTACAGTGGCTAGACAGGTCACAGAAGAGTGATAAGAAAACCATCCTTTAACTCTCAGGATGACATGGCTTGTGAGTCGGAGTTGCACAGGTGAATACAGAAGAAGATTACAAGCTCCTGAATCTTATAAGAGGATGAAGCAATGCCCACACTCAGATGGAGAAATGAGGAGGAACTCTCCAAGGTATACATGGAATATGTTAAAATCTAGGGAAGGCAAAAGCACTGAAGGTATCCCATAGATACCTCAGTTTCATGCTGATAAGAGTAAAGCAGGAACTTTGAGGCTTGAGAAAGAGCCATAAAATTAAAGACAAGGGATTACTTGAGTAGTTTTTCATGTATAACATCTTGTTTTTTGCTAAAATATTCTTCCACTATCCCATGTATCTCATAGATTTTTTTAAAATCACAAATAGCAATTGGATTTTGTCAAAGGCCTTTGAAATTCAAATTATCATGTATCTTTTGTTCTTGATTTCACTCATATGGTGAATTACATGTACAAATTGATGTTCATTGAACTATTCTTGCATTCCTAGAATGAAGGCAACTTGATTATAGTGAATGGGTCTTCGAATGTGTTCTTGAATACAGTTTTCAATTATGTCTTTCTGAATCAGAGAGATTGGCCTATACTTTTCTCTCTTTTTTTTTTGTTTTTATGATTTTTGGTATCAGGATAGCACTGGCTTCATGGAAAGACTGTGGAAGTGTCCTTCCCTTTATGTTTTACAAAATAATTTGAGTAGTTTTGGTTTCATTAATTGAAAGTCAGGTAAAATGTTGCTGAAATCACTGTCCCTGGGCTTTTTTTTCAATTGGGAGGTTTTAAAATTACTGCTTCTATCTCATTGGCTATTATAGACCTGTTTAAATTATTTACTCCATTATAGCTTAAGTTTGATAGATAGTGCACGTGTAGAAGTACACCGGTTTCTTTATGTTTTTCCAACTTAGTAGAAGATAAATTTTTTTTTATCTTATAATTCGCAGAATTTTCCTCAGTGTCAGTGCAATGTCTCCCTTTTTCTTTCTGATTCTAATCAGAGTCTTATCTATTTTTTGTTTGATTAATGTGGATGTTTGCAAATTTGTGTTTATTTTTTTCTTGGTTTCATTGATTCTTTTTTATTTTTTATATTTTGTATTTCTGTTGTATTAATTTCTGTCCTGAGCCTCATTACTTAGCTCTATCTACTATTTTTCTTGTTGTTTTGTTTTTGATTTCTCCTACTATTTTCTTCTTTCTCCTGTAAAGGCATTATTCACCATTGTGTTTTGGAAGTATGTTTTGAAAGATGTCTTTCTATATGCATTCTGTGACTTGGAATTAACCTTAATAAGTCCAAATTTATTTCTATTATCATTCCCATCATCCTACATGTTATACTGAGTTGGAAATCCTGCTGATTTTTTGGTATTCATAAGAAGTGACAAAAATGGCAATGAAAAGGAAATTTTGCAAGAGGAAAGTTTAGCAGTGTAGAATACCCTTGACAGGCAATCAATGAAGTGTGCACATGGGCTAGAGCATCAGAAGATAATTACTGGTTTAGGAGAAGGGATGGCTAGAAAGCAGATGACATGGATTTTTTATCTTTACTTGAAATCTGTATTTTATTATTTTTAAACCATTTTTAATTTATATAGAAAACTGAAACATCATTGACATTACTCAGAAGGTAAAATTATATTTTCACAACAAGACAATATTCTTTGCTATACAGAATATTAAAATACACTGGCTGTCAGATCCATAAAGGACCCGAGGGAGTGGAATACACACCAGTGACTGCATGTCTTATGGCTGAGAAAGGGCATAGACTTTCCATAAGGGGAGGAGATGATGACAGCATGTCTCAAAGACAAGGAAATGATGATGGAGTTGATTGTAGATTTAAAGAAGATGAAGGTGTCCATGATGCTATCATCAAGACAAGCTTCAGTGTGTTGTATATTTATGATCTCAGCAAAGGGGGTGAGAGCAAGACCATTGTGAATTAAAGAATAAACCTGGATAAATAGTAAAACAACATATCAAAACAAAACTGAAGGGAGAGAGAGAGAAAGAGAGAGAGAGAGAGCTGCAGAGCACCCAACAAATAAGGAGCTCAATAGTATTTCAGTAAACAAGTAAATACATGGAGATTAATCAGAAGCCAACAGGGATTTATAAAGACAGAGAAAGTCTGAGGTATTAATTGGAATTGGAAGTGAACAGTAAACTTCTGTTAGTTCTCACTCCTGCTTCTGTTTGGATTTATTGACACAGGTTTCTTTTTCTAACCCCTTTCTGCTGATAGGGTTTACAAGATACAGTGCTCCAATAACAAAGAGCACCAAAGGAACTAATAAGGCCTTCATTTCTAAGTACCATCTCAACTAAGAGAAATTGGATTTGATAGAAAGCTACTTCCTGCTAATGTTGATTCAAGAATATACAGATGAAGTTGAGTTTTCCACTGATAACTGGACATGGGAGCACATACCAGTAATCCCAACACTTGGGATGTAGAGGCAGGAAGGGAAGAAGTTCAATGCAAGTATTAGCTAAGTGAATCAAAAGGACTTCTTTGGGTACATAACGACACTGTCCCAAAACACCGAGAAGGTAGGAGGAAGGTGTATTTCGGGGAGATAGATATTTTCATTACACTGACCAAAACTGGGAAATGTAGATCATATACAATAGGGTTTAGATCTCAGGTATCCCCCGAATGCTTATATGTTGAAGGCTGCATTGCCAGCTTGTGGTGATATTAGCAGGTGATAGAAATGTTGGAGAAGGGAGTTCAGTTGAATCTAATAGGCTCCTGTGGTGTAGAAATCTGGCAAACAAAAACTTACCCAAATGATCTAGGTTAATAAAACCAACTAAATGATGTGCTGGAGGCCAGTTTGCTTCTTCATGTGATGCATTGGAATTAACGCATCACCTCCCTTTCTCCTACCTTACTCCCTCCTCCCTCCCTGCTGGCATCTCTCCTTCCCAGATGCTATCAGGTGATATAACTTTGCCCCAACCATATCCTTTCTATGATGACATTCTTTGTAACTTCAAGAAAAAAAAATAACCAAGCCTGAGTGTAGACTTCAACTTCAGAAAGTGCAATCAAGGATACATTTTTTTCTTCCTTAGGTGACTATCTCGGTCATGATGTCAAGAGGCTCCTAATAAAAAAATGTACCCTTTAATGTAAGAATTGTGACTGAACCCACCTTGACTTTCAGAAGAGGATCTTGTTTCTGTAAAGAGATGTAGAATCCCAAAGTATTGGAATTAGAATTTAGAATTAGAACTTGGAATTAGAAATTCTGGTAGGAATCTGTAGCCCAGAAGGCTGTAAAAAATATGGGCCATAGACTGTGATCTTGGAGAACTATGTGGTCATTTTGGATGGAAATGAAAATCTTTTGGGGGTTCTGAATAGGTCTCCATGTTAAATTCAAGAAAAGAATTTGAATTTATTTCATGCCTTGAGAGTTCATGGAGGTTGGGCTTAAAGGGAGTGGACTGATTGGCTAGACTGAAGAAACTACCAGGCAGCACATCTTACCAGAAGTTGCATGGATATTGCTGACCACTCTAAGCCAGGTTTACAGAGAGAGAGTCTTAAGTCAAAAATATAGCGGAAAGGTTGGAAAAACTTACAGTTTTGTCAGAAAAGAAACATGTAAAATTTGTCCAAAGACAGTGTATTTGCTGATGAGATTAATATTATTGAAAAGCAGTGGAATGCACTAGATTATGGAATCAGTAATGATATTCATGTATATTTGTGCTCATACACATGTAACAAATATAATCAAAGATAGGCAGGCTTATCATCTTGAAAGTTGGGGACGTGGAAGAACTCTAAGAAGTGTAGTTTGGAGGATCTAAATGGAAAAAAGGTAGGGGGAGTGATATAATTCTATGTATTCTGTGAATATATTTTATATTTTTATTAAATTAAATAAATTAAATTAAATTATATTTTTATTAAATTAAATTAAATAAATATTGATATTTATTATCATTGGTTAATAAAAAAGCTGTTTTGGCCTATGATAGGGCAGAATATATCTAGGTGGAAAAACTAAACTGAATTCAGGGAAATTGAGAAGGCAGAGTGAGGAAGACACCATGTAGTCACCCAAGAAGCAAGATGTGAGGTAACAAACCACGAGCCTCATGGTAAAATATAAAATAATAAAAATGGGTTAATTTAAGATGTAAGAGTTAGTTAATAAGAAGCCTGAGCTAATAGGTCAAAGAGTATATAATTAATATTAAGCCTCAGAGTGGCTTCAGGAACAGGCAGGCAGAGAAAACCTGGTCCAGGGGGACCAGAAGGATGGAGAATATTTGTAGCAATATGTAGATCCATTTGAAAGACTTTGCTTTGGGAAGGGAGTTCCTGAGTTCTGCACTACCACAGGCACACTTAGAATCTTGTTTTCTTGGGATTCATTTCACCATTATCAGCATGCAGGCGCTTAGGGGATACTATGCTCATGGCCCAAGCAGCCTACTAGCTACTTGTATTGGCAGCAGGCTATTGTTCACATGATGCTGAATTTGGAAGCATATGGAATGCAATAGGTAGGGGATAATGAGGACTCCTGAAAAAATTCCAGAGAAAGCCACAGATGAGGCAGTGTATGGCAATGTCCAAACCCCTGTGGGAAGCACCTGGGAGGCAAATGCATGAAGCTGTGAGAATGAAGCTGTATCTGCAAAGCAGACCCTAGTAGGGTGGAGATACCAGGGTCATGGAACATCTGTCTTGGAAAGCTACAGGCAGCCAGCAGAGCCAAGCCAAGATAATAGCCACACAGGTTCCATCTGGAAAAGCCATATAACCAAGGACTGCCAAGTTCTCTGGTAATACATCATGTAATCTAAAGCTTTAGATGCTGGACAGAGAACTACAAGATTATTTCCTCTGCTGATTTGAGCTGTGTTTTGTTCTGCTATATCCACGGTATTTTAAGAAGTTGGCACTGTGTCATTCTACTATTGGATATATGTAATATATATAACTGTTTATGTAATTTACTGGAGTTCATGATTAATTACTTTTTCTTAGTGTCAAATAAGACTCTGAACTTGGACTGATTTGCAGTTGTAAAAATGTCAGCAGTTTAAGGACCCTTGGGAGACAGACTGAGTTCAGTTTGTATTACAAGATAGAGATGACCCTCGGTGGACCGTGAACTGGATATTATTATTTGGACCATAAATTTCAACAAAGGTCATATGTTGATGGCTTGCACATGCATGGGTGGTATCTGAAGCTTTGGGAAGTGGGACCTAAGTGCAGGAAGCAGTTCCATATGAGTATAACATTGGTTGACATATTTTTTCCCTCCTCAGATATTTTTTTATTTTTATTGAGCTCTACATTTTTCTCTGCTCCCTTCCCTGCCTCTCCCCTCCCCTTCAACTCTCTCCCAAGGTCCCCATGCTCCCAATTTATTCAGGAGATCTTGTCTTTTTCTACTTCCCATGTGGATTAGATCTATGTATTTCTCTCTTAGGGTCCTCATTGTTGTCTAGGTTCTCTGGGATTGTGATTTGTGGGCTGGTTTTCTTTACTTTGTGTTTAAAAGTTACTTATGAGTGAGTACATGTGATAATTGTTTATCTGTATGTGGGTTACCTCATTCAAAATCATGTTTTCTAGCTCCATCCATTTGCCAGAAAAATTTAAGATGTTGTTATTTTTTTCCTGCTGTGTAGTACTCCATTGTGTATTTTATTCTTGGTTCTGGTTTCTGTTTGTCCTTTTTACTATACCTCTTCTCACTTCCTCTGCCATGACTTCGATGCTATTTTGCTTTCTCTCAGAACAAAGGTAATGGATATGATTAACCATGGCCCCAAACCTTTGAAACTATCAATAAAAATAACTATTCTCCATTTTAAATCTTTCCCCATGTAATCTTAGTTATTCTGCTACAAGGACTACCAAAAACTACTTGTGTGTTGCTATTTGTTAACTATGTTAATGAAAATATTCAGAAGTTGCCAGTGAATTCTACACCTGCAAGATGACTTTAATTATAAATAGGCTATTGATATAGCTATAGAACCTCATTTTACAAAATATTAAAAAAGGGACCACTGTGACTCTGTGGCTCCTATTTTTAATCTGGCAACAAACAAACAAGAACAACCACATCAAATGATCTAGGTTAATAAAACCCAGGTAAAGGATGGGCCAGTATAACTTGCTTCTTCATGTGATGTATTAAAAATAGCACATCACTGTAACATGAGGGCCTGCTTGTTGGGGTTTCTGTCCTGCCCAGTTCCCACAGCCAGCAAGTTCCAAAGAAAACACACAAAGAGGTCTATATTAATGATAAACTGATTGGCCCATTAGCTGAGGCTTTGTATTAGCTCTTATAGCTTATATTAACCCATTAATCCTTATCTATGTTAGCCACATGGCTCAGTACCTTTTTCACTGGGTCAGGTCCCATCCTGCTTCTTCGGTGGTCTGGGCAGGACTGTGAAAGAACTTCCTTCTTCCCAGAATACTCTTCTTCTCTACTTCCTGTCTGGTTTTCCCGCCTATACTTCCTGCCTGGCTAATGGCAATCAGCATTTATTTAAACATGATTGACAGAATACAGACAATTCTCCTGCACCACATCACTTCATGATGGCCTGGGCTAGGGAACAGGACCTGAGACTGCTTAAGAGGAAGAATTGGATGCACTGTATACCCTGGTTCTCAGAATTTTACACAAGAAAGTCTGGGTTTTTTCACATCTTCATTATGAAAGACAGAGAAAGAAGGAGAGATTTCTCAAGTTTGACTTTTGTCAACCTAATGAAATGCATGTGTCAAGATTGATTCTTGGAACAGATGTAAAGAGATGTAGTTATCTACTGACTTGCACTCTGCTCTCTAAAGAGAATTTGCTGTGGTGGCATTGGTTTACTTATTGGGAGGACTAAAGACCTGTAATACAGAAAAGTGTCCCTGAGTGTGTGACTAGGCAAAGGTTTCCCTATCTGGTCTCAGCTGGAGCCATCTTTGGTTTAACCAGAAACTGATCCCTCCCATTTCCTACCCCTGCCATTAAAAGCCCCTTGGGAAGTTAACCAACCCTGACCTAGAAACTCGGGGTTGATTTGCCCCAGCTAATGTTCTTGGCTTCTGTGAACCTGCTTGTGTGCTTGACTTCCTCTTGTAACTGCCAACCAGGAAGTAGTTTTTTGTGTTCTTTGCCCTTAAAAACTTCCTGTAAAATGCATATAGACTGCTCTGTGAGAAGGGTTTCTCTCTAGGCTTAATGCAGACTCTCAGTTCAGCCTTTGTTTGTGCTGAATGGTCCTGGGTCTCATTCTGCAACAGGTGGAAGCGTCAGTACATATAGATAATGGAGAATAGACTAACAGCTCAATTATCATTATTGGGAGAAGAGAGGGCAAAGCATTAACGAGGAATAATAAGGCATATGTTAAAATTTCAAAATTAGTATAAAATAATATATAAAAACAAGCAAATAAAATAGTTGCTAAACAATTAGAAGTAGATTTCAAGATGTTTTATTTGGGAATATTTTTATCACAACAAAACCTTATTACAGAAATGCAGGCTGACCTGAAATACATGGTTTTCCTTCCTTCCTAATGCAAGAACTGGGCTTATGAACATATACTACGAAGCCTAGCTTTATTTATTCCTTTGACTTGCTTTAGGATAAAATATACTTGAGATACAAGGAAAATAAATTATATGATGATAGTTGATTATATATGATTTATTTGGTGAATATTGTGGATTGGGAGGCTGTAAAACTAAGGTGTGTATGTGTGTGCATTGTGCAAGCGTGTGTGTGTGTGTGTGTGTGTGTGTGTGTGTGTGTGTTTTCATGCTTCTTTCCAAGTTTTGGGCCTTGTGGATAGAATTGCCTTTTAGTAATAGATGTTACTAGGACTAAAATAATATTCAGAATTTAGAAGTCATGGCTCAGAGTTTCTTCCCAGACATCTAGAATTGAAAACTACATGTTTCAATGACTTATCACTGGAATAAAATCATGTCTCTCCTCGTTTGTATAGTGGTGAGAAAAAAAATCATGTCTCCACTTTCACTATTTTGCTTAACAATTGACTGATTGATTCAATCAGAGTGGAAAAAACAGTTGTTTTCTCACTGTCAGGAAAAGCAAATGAATATTAATAGACTGTACCAAACAATACTTCTTGATATACTGTCTTAATTAATAATATGACATATATTTCTCCATATAGGGATCAAATTTGGGAAAATGTTTGAAACATTGACATTTATATGGTTGCTAAATTTACACAAAAGTGTGAGTAATGTAGTTCCAATATAGACAACATTACCTTAAGGTGAAATTTATAAAAAAGATACAAAGAATGGACAAATTGAAAAGCGAATTAGGACCTTACCATGGTATAGAAAAATAAAACAAAATAAATATAAAAATGAGTCATGTTCTGTGTATTGACAGAAAGAAAAATTACATGAAAATTATGTTAAAAATACAAATAGAAGCTAAGACAATTTAAAAGTCGCTATTAAATGATGGTACGACCAAGCACTTCAGCTTCAAGAAAACTGTACTGTTAGTGATTGCTTAGAATATCAGTGATGATTGAGTCATGTTTTCCACTGAAAATATGTAATACACACTGTGTGCAGTCATTTTACATCATTTTCATTAAAGTGAGACAAACAACAGTGGTACAGAAATACTAACATATTAGTATCTTACTTAAAATGAAAAATGAATATAACTCCTGTCCTAACATTAAACTAAAATAATAATTGAAAGGTAAATCTAAACAGCTTAGCCTATAGTTAAACATTGGTGTTATAAGGGGTTGTTTAACACCATCCAGACATCGCTATATGATGTTGGTACAACTGATTCTATGGAAATGATATTGTCTTTGCATTAATTAAGCAGCTGCAGTTCCCTACATTATGTAAGCCAGCAGCACTCTGATATGGATAATAGAGGAGGGCCCCAAAACAGCCCACCCTATCTGAGAAGGTTTCGGTGGGTGGTGGCTTCTGAGTGCAGGAGAGTCAGTTTCTTCAGAGGAGTGGCCCTTGATAGGTTGGTGATGCTGTAGTAGATGACACTATAGTCATGAAAAAATAGGCAGTACTAATCACACTCTGAAGGTTATTAAAAAAGAAGGCAAGGACATGAAGTTGGAAGGAAAATGTATGTAGATTGCCTGTGCTCCAGTCCATAATTCCACACCAAGCAAAAATAGGAAGAATTAATTTACTCAATGAGTTACTAAAGAAAATATGAAAACATGAAGCTGGGGAAAGTGTGTTTGTGTGTGTGTGTGTGTGTGTGTGTGTTTGTGTGTGTACAAATTCTTGAAAAGGATGGAGAATGAAGTCAGTTGTGAGTCTACTTTAAAGATATATTTATGTATAAAATTGCCACAGAATATATAATAAAAACCAATTTACCTCCTTGCTACTTTCAAGAAACACTTTATCATTAATGATAAATACAACTTCAGGGTAAGAAGGTGCAAAAATATATTTCAAACAAATGGATCTAAGAAAAAATTAGTGTAGTTAGATTAATATCTGTCAAAATAAACGTCAAACAAAAACTAATGAGGAGATAAAAAGGTTCACTAGGTACTCATTAAAGGGTCACTACACCAAGATAACATTAATTCTAAACACGTGCATAGCAAACATAGCATACCCAAATGAGTTAAAGATATAGTACTGGATTTAAAACCACAGAGCAACCTCAAAACAGTGACTGTGGGTGACTTCAATACTGCAATCTGACCAAAGTCAGGCCATCTCTATAAAAACTAAACAGAGAAACATGAAGTGAAATGCTACCTTGAATGAAATGGATCTAACAAGTATCTACAGACTAGTCTACCTAAACATTAAAAAACACATATTCTTCTCAGTAACCTGTGGAACTTTAGATTTATCATCTATTTGAACACAAAGCAAAACATAAGAAAATTGACCACAATGAAATAAAACTAGATATTAACACCAATAAAAAACTACAGAAAGTACATAAACAAATGAAGACTAAACAACATACTATTGAATAAATATTGGGCCATGGTGAGTAAAAGAGAAAATTAAAAAATTCCAAGGTTAAATGAAAATGAAAAACAGCATAGCAAAATCAATAAGACACAGTGAAGACAGTTCTAAAAGGAACATTTACAGCACTAAGTAGCTACATAAAAAAAACGAAAAAATTTAAGTTACTAAGTTCATGATGTACTTGAAGGCTTTATAATATCAGTAGAATATTATTCATCTGTAAATAAAAGCAGGTTCATAAAATTTGCAGGTGTAGAAAGAGATCTGAAAAACACTACACTAAGTGAGATAAGATAACCTAGACCCAGTTTTCTGTTATGTATGTTTTCTCTTATATGTGGATCTTAGCTTCTAATTTTTGGTTTTCTGTGCTTAACACAGAGCACAAGTAGAAGTGAGAGCATTAGAAAGAAGCCTGTGGGGAACTCACATGAGGGGGGAGAGAATGGCAGATAATGGGCAAAATCTCAGTGCCGGGTGACAGTGCAGTGGGGCCTAGGAGGGTGCAGGAATAAAGGAGCAATCAGGGAACGAGGGGAAGGATAACCTAAAGAAAGGACTTAGGAAAACCAGTGTGCAAGCCTCTTATCTCATGACCTAAATTTCAAAATACACCTATGAAAAGCAAATAATCCCATAACCCCTGAAAATAATAACAACTGCCCAAATGTGAATGAAATTACCCTGCATGGATGGACAATTTGGCTCTCAGAAGTCATGGGTCATAACAAATCCAATACAAGGCCCGGGGTGCCTCTCTATGAGTTACCGATCAGGGAGGTTCCAGAGGTCTGCTAAACAGCACAGAGCCATGCCCTGGCTCTTGCCATTGTTAACTACCATATTTACATGGTAAGACTCTAAATCTGGAGATACCACACAAGTGTGTTGCGGAGCAAAAAGAAATCAGTCCCAAGCAGAATGGGCAACTTCTTCCACCCTGGCTATCTTTCATAATGGTGGAAGGGTTATGCAGGCCTTTTGAGGAGAAAAATACATCAATGGCCTTACCTACCACTGGACTCTGCATGCTGCAACAACCTGCAAGCTAATATGTGCCTACTGTTGCAATAGTGGCATGTCTGTTAGGGGTAAATAATAACTTTCTGGTTAGATTAGAGAACATCTCCACAAGAGAGAATTTCATGTCTACTATAGTATTTTGGGTCAAAAGCTCATGGCTGGGGAGGTTATAGATGCTAAGGTATAACCTGCTACCATTATTTTGTTAATACTCATGCTGTCAAATCTCCTTCCAAATATTTATGCTTAAACTCATAGATCTAGTGTGCTCTTCACCTTGGTTAGAGAAGTTTCATTTTACAGTGTGCAGCAGTCAGTGGAGAGATGAATAATAGCTCACAGTACTGAGAATCTAAGACTCAATGCTGAGCTCTAAACAGGCTGTCTGTAGGAATTCCCAGCACTGTCACTAAGGCTCAGGAATTCTGCAGAAGAAGCTGAAAGAATGATAGAGCCCAAGTATGGAGGGAAGACTCAAACTACCGTATTCTGGATGTGACATTGGTATCAAAATCAAGAGCTCCTCACAGCTATTGTTACTGGCACATGACATATGGAAGGTCTAGATGGTAAAAATTTCCAACATAGCCAAGCCTCCAGGCTCTGTGCGTCACTGACAATCTATTGGCAGTAGATTGCTTCTGGGTGAGGGAAAATTGTCCTCTTTTGAGGGTTTGCCCCTGATAAGTTTCCCGTGCTCCATGGATGGCCCACAGTCATTCACATATGGACAGCACTAACTGGACTTTAACAGTTCATGAGAAAAAAAAAAAAAGACACGAAGTTGGGAGAGAAGTGTGTTGAGAGAGACATGGCATAGATGAAGGGAATAAAATTCTCAAAAATAGGTCCTTTTTAAAAGAACTGGGATTTTAAATTTGGGGTTTCCAGACTACTGTCAAAAAAGAAACTATGACTAGGCTTCAGTGAATCACACATTAATTGATCTAATGTTTACCAGAGGACATCCTGAAGGGTGGTCATGATAAATAAAGTAAGACCTCATCACACCTGTTACCTGGGAGCTTATTAAAGTCCAAATTCTACCTCTTTACTTCAGCCTTCCACATTGGAGACTCTGAGACCTGAAGGTTTTGAAGTAGTTGTTTTCCAGTTTATTGTGATGCAAGGAGTTCTCTTCTCTGGGAAGCTCAGCTTCTCCAGGATGGTAGAACCTCATATAGCCATTCCTTAAGGGAGGTATCATTTTGTAAATGAAGTTGTAGGTATCAATGGAAGATTATTGATGCTGTCTCTGTACCAGTGAGTCCTACCCAGAACTTCTTTCTGTGATTTCATTGGAACAGCAAAAATAATTCAATAAATTTATGCAGAAAGAATGCAAAGATTTGCAGCTATGCACTAAGTCTCATGAATGCATTTGGAACATATTGAGATTTTTTTTTTAAATGCTGAGATGGGGAGCAGGCTTAATTCCTAGAAGCCAACCTTTCTGTTTTCTTCCTCTGTTCTCATTGTACATTGCTACTTTTAACAATTATTGAGTAGAAGCCTATAAACCACAGTGGGTTCTCCGGAACAATGCATCCTGGCATGGCCACCATTCACATCTTTTTTATTATTTTTCAAGCTTATCTAAACAGCGTCCAGTGCATCAATTAGGGAACATACACGTATTTTACCCTCCCCCTTGTGGCAATTTAGTGAACAGCTCCCATGGCAACTGATAATAATTATTTCAAACTTAATTTTTTTTAAGAAATGCCCTAAGAATGTTACTTCCACTTCTACTGTTTTCATGAAGAGATAAATAAAATTTTAAACATGTATGTAATTCAGTGGTAACTAATCAAAACCTCATTACCAAGGTCCAGCTTATTTTTTCCTAGTTCTGTATAACTAAGATTAATTCACAATCCAGTACCAGTTGCCAGGAGGCCACTGACCTTAATTCCACTCACCAGAACTTCAAAACTACTTCTATAGACGTGTTGGATGAAGTGGGCTGGTTCTGTGAGAAGTCTTTTATTCCTTCTCCCTAACAAATGGTTGTACGTTGTGCCAACAAACCTCCTACTTCAAGTTCATGTCTAAATAAGCAAGAAGATCCAGTCATGAAGCTCAGTCCTGTTTGACTGATACCTCAAAGAGGGTCTCTGAGTAGATTTCTCCCTCAGTGATCGTCTGTCTTTTCTGTTCATTAAGGTTTTTATTCCGTATGCTTCTCTATGAACTTGCATGATGAGAGCTGTGCTTTTCTCATGCTGGTTATGTTCCGTAGAACCAGGAACTTGTTAGTAACTCAGTTTTGAGCATAATTCTTTTATAATATCTACAGTGAACTCAATGTTAAACGTCTCTCGTACTTGAATTTTCCCACATTCTGAAGTCTTTTTGGTAGAATCATTTTGCCAGCACAGTAGATCACATGCAGATGCCCCTAGGCATGGGGAATTCTGGGATTATTCTCTTTTCTCCTTAGACAAAGCAGCATGTCTCATTTCTCAGGATTTAAGTACTTGTCTTAGGCTAGGATAGCTTCTCAAGGTGTTTCTTCTTCTTTAAAACAATACTTATTTTCATTTCAGGTGCATGTATGTCTGGGTGAGGATGTCAGTTCACCCTGGTACTAGAGACTATGGTGAGCTGTCATGTGTGTGCTGGAAGGCGAACTCTGGTCTGCTGGAAGAGCAGTAATGTGTTTCTTTTATTTATTTATTCTGTTTATTAGAGACATATGATGATATACTTACAATTCATTTGACCTAGATGTTATTATACTCATTCATTAAGAATATTCATATAGAGCTGGGTGGTGGCGCACGCCTTTAGTCCCAGCACTCGGGAGGCAGAGGCAGGTGGATCTCTGTGAGTTCAAGGTCAAAAGACAGGCACCAAAGCTATAGAGAAACCCTGTCTTGAAAAACCAAAAAAAAAAAAGAAAAGAAAAGAATATTTATATATTACCTATTCGTCACTACAAATACAAATGACCTTTATACATCAGATATTCAATTTTGTACCTTGTTCTCTCATGTTCTAAGACCATGAATATTAAAGATATTTGAGATTGTTCTTATCATACAAAGAAGGCTCTACTAATTTTTATAGAACTGTTTTACCATAGGTATTACAGGACAATATATGAGGACAATGGGAGTTAAAATATCATCATGTGCTAATGGGAAACATGGGCTCTGATATTAAGTAGAGTGCCCATGGTTATCAGAGATTTAGCAGCAACAGGCTGAACCTACACATAGCAAAGATTCAAGAAAGGCTTTTACAAAGAACATTAGTCTCAGTGTGAGAAGTGCTATGTGCAAAATGTTAGCCATTTATGCCTTCTTGATATCTTCCTAGCAAAGATATGTAATTATAGTTCAAAGGGTGTGGGGAGGGGAGGTGTTCATTTCTAATTAAAGAGTGAGAGTATCTGAGAAACCTCAACAGAGCATCCATCCGCCCTTATCAGGAATTTAAATCCTGTCTTATTTGAACTCAGAGAAAGAACTAAAATCACAGGCAAAGACAGAACAGGTTATCACCCTAGGAAGAATGTGTGTAAAGGGTAGATGAAACTGTAAATAGATCAAACGAAAATTCATAGATGTTCATAGCTACATCAGGAAATTTGCAAATATATGCTTACTGGGTACTATTAAAGTTAGTAGTACATAATTATGAGAGAAAACTTTGGTTACTGGACTGTCATTAAGAAAAAGTGACATGTGGAAAGCAATCTAGTTAAAATATTCAAATAAATCATTTTCTAGTTAATTACCAGAAAACTTGAATGACTTTGGTTCAATTTAGCATGACTATCTTAAAATATTGCACACACACAAACAACACATATGTGTTAGTATGTATGTAAAATATATATTGTATAGGTACATTCCAGAGAAGAAATATTAACTTTGAAAATAACTACACATAACAGGCAAGAACAGTTGCATTATATCTCATTTCTTCACTAAAATGAAAACGCACATGCATCCACGCTAGCTTTTTAGCATCCCTTTATATTCATAAAACACCGTGACTATGCTAATGTCTAACAAAAAGGCATAGTGAAGGCTTTCATAGAGTATTACACAGTGGATAAATTATAATTTTCAGTGGCAATATAAAACATATAATCATGTTTATAAAATAATTCTAAGTGAAAAAGAAGATGAAACATAGCTAGCGCAATCACTGGGAAATGAATTATGTATGTATATTGACGAAGTACAAATGAAATTAAACAAAAAGTTAAGTTAGTTGCTTTCAGTATTGAATAGAAAATGATGTAACCTCACACATAGTTATCATTTATGATATTAAGATAATTTTCTATGTTAAAATCTAGGTATCTAATTTGATAAGTTGGTACACTATCGAAAGTCAATTAATAAATTTTAATTTCAAAGATTCTAAAACATGAATGTTTTCCAAGGTGATGGAAGAAAGGTGTGATTCCCTCAGTATGAAACCAGAGTCAAGTTGTAGTTTTGTTTGAAGAGTGTGTGTGTGTGTGTGTTTGTGTGTGTGTGTATGTGTGCCCCTGTGTCTGTCTCTCTGTATGACAGATACAATTATTTATTTGGAAGGAAATATATCCTATCTTTCTCTGAAACAATAAAGTTTAGAATCAGTCCAGTCCTTCAATTCAGCTGGATTTCAGATATTGCATTATTGAATCTTACAGTGACATTTGTGTTCTAATTAAAGTGAGTATTATATTAGGAGATGCTCTGCATTGTCCCTGGAGAGTCAATTAGTGTGTACTTTGCCAGGAGTCTGTGCTAGTATCAAGAGTGCCATTTAATATAACAGGGACATACTTCCTTTGAACAGCTTTCATATATCACTTGATATAAATATCAGAGTAAATTGCTTCTGTAACCATCCATGCTTGGCTAAAATTGGCTTATAAAAACACACTTATGAAACAGTATTACTTTACACTAAGCATCTGTAAACTCTCATTCACAGGATTATGACCTTTTTGGAAAAAGCATCTAATCTCAACCTTCTTTTCATTTACTGTGTGCAAATACATTGTATAAAATACATTTGGTTTCGAGGAGATATGGGCCTTTGACATTTTTGGAAGGGCAGGAAAGAGCAGGAAATGTCATTTTTTAATGCTTCCATCTTAGAATGTATTTGAGTCATCATGGAGAGAAATCACAAGTTTGATAATAGCAAAAGCACAGCAGGAAAATGGAGCATGAAGAATTGAAAGGGGAGAATGATGAAAAATATATAAATCCCTGGCTGAAGAGATTAGTCGAAGAGACCCTGGAACCTAGATGCATTTCAGAGTCTGCAGCAGTGAGAAACAGGATGAATGGCAGGACTGGGAGCTAAATCAACTTCATATGACAAACAATCATAGTCTGACCCTATGGAATTCTTTTCAGTTCTCATAACATCCACCTTTGCCTATCTTAGGGAGGGACAACTTACTCAGGGCAAAATGTGAGGCCACTGTGGATCCTTCTCTCCTCTCCCATGGCAAACTCAGTGGATCAGCAAATCCTTTCAGCTTGGTTTTTCAAATGCATCCACAGTTAGGCACTTCTCATTGCCACACATTACCTTTCCAGCTGGCTCATCTGCATAACTTCTCAACAATTTTTCTGTGCCCACTCTTGCCTCTCCAGCAGCTGCTAGATTAAGGCACAAAAGATGATCACATGAAGTAGCAGGGCACTAGGCTCCTGGCACATCACTCCACATTCTTCCCATTTAGCTGTGCTCTGATTTCTACTGGCTTGCTTGCAGCTCCTGGAACATATCATGCACTTTCACGCCAAAGGTGTTTTGATTCTTTTTGCTCGTATTATGGTAGTAGAATATGCTTACAGTAAGTTTCTGAATCAGCACACTCCTTCCAATAAGATATATTAAGGTTTTAAATAAAATTTCTCCACTCTCTTGGATATGTAAAAATATCAGACAACTCCTAAGCTAGAGAGACACTCCTAGACATGTTTTTCATTAATTAATCATTTACATTCAAAACCTTGAAGAACATTGTATTAACATTTATTTATTACTCAGTTTATGTATATGTGTATGTATGCATGCATGTGTGTGTGTATGTGTGTGTATGTGGTATGTGTGTATGTGTGTGTGTATGCGTGTGTGTGTGTTTGTTGTGTGGTGACTCACATGAATCCTTGTCCATGTGCCTGTCAGAGAACAACTTCCAGGAGATGGTTCTCTCTTTGCACCATGTGGGTCCTAGACTTGGAACTCATGTCCTCAGGCTTGGCCACAAATACCCTTACCTTCTGAGTCAGCTTAGGGCTTCATTTAATTCACAAAATCTTTAGTTGTTTCTTTACAGAGATTGTCTATCCTTCTTTCCCTCCTTTCCTCTTTTCCCTCCTTCATAAAAATGAATAACATGTGTCCCTTTTCCTGTAGTGACATTTTGTTTGTGTTTTAACAAATAAAGTTTGCCTGAAGATCAGAGTGCAGAGCTAAGCCACTGGAGGCCAGGCAGTGTTGGCACACACCTTTAATCTCAGTATTTGGGAGCCACATGCTCTTAATCTCAGCACTGGAAAGGCAGAGACAGGAAGGGATATGGCTGGGCAGTAGAGGACTATAAGGCAGAAGACAGGAGCTCATTACAGTCTGAGGTTTGGTGGAGGCAGTTGCAGTCTGAGGATGCAGTCTGAGGACAGGATTGACCCTGTGGTCTGAGCATTGGTAGAGGTAAAATGTCTCTTTAGAGAAGCTACACTGCTTCTCTAATCTCTCAGCTTTCACATTCTAATATCTGACTCCAGGTTTGCGTTATTAAGAACAATTAGAATTCATGTTACATTTTTCTTTTCAAAATGTGGGAAGTATACCTTTCAAACAAATCTTGCAACCTTCTGAGACTGGGTGGGGTTACAAGTTTTCCCAGGTGGCAGAGGGTTGAATGGACATTTTGTGAATCACTGGACTACTTCCTTCTCTCATTTTCTCACTGTCACTTGCTCTGTCCTGATGAGTTTGGCCTTTGGGCTGCATAGAAAATTCTATTAATCTCATTTTTACTTTGATAGGGGAGATACTATTGATTAAGGTCAAGCCCTTAAACTGATCTTACTTCAGTTTCTGATTAAGCACTGTATGTGTGCTAGACAGTGCTGCTCTCTCATTATGTGCCTCTTGAGTTTTAAAGTGTTGTCATGGTTCCTTCCTGTCACTAAAATTGTTGCCCCATAGCTGTGTCATTATATCCTTCATATGGCAGGTAATACTTTTCTTCTTCTTTTTTTAAATTTTAATATTTTCCCATTTTTCCTCTTATTGAAAATAGATTTTTTCTCACATAATATAATCTGATAAGAGTTTCCCCTCTTTCTACTCTTCCCAGTTCCTCTCCATCTTCCCTGCCATCTATATCCACTCCCTTTCTGTCTCTCATAAAATAAATTGGCTTCTAATGGATGATAATGAAATAAGTTAAAATAAGAAAATAAAAAATAACACATTGAAGTTGGATGAGACAAACAGAAGGAAAAGTGACTGTAGAAAGACACAAGAATCAGAGATCCATTTATTTGCACACTCAAGGATCCCATATAAACACTAAACTGGAAACCACAATATCCAGAGGCCCCATGCAGGCCCTGGGCCTGCTGCCTCAGTCTCTGAGTTCATATGAGCTCTGAACACTTTTATTTAGAGGGCCTTGTTTTCATTGGTTTTCAGTCCCCTCTGGATCTTATACTCTTTTCTCCTCCTCTTTCTTGAAATTTCCTGTGCCCTGAGAGGATGGATTATTGTGGGTTGAAACTGAGAGGCCAAAAGGGGAGGTGGGGAGAAAAGGACATGAGGAAGGGAATACTGGGAGAGACAGCCAAAATTAAGAGTCACTTGAGGGGAAACATGGAAGCCTAATACAGTAGAAGCTTCATGTATATATATGAAGGTGATCTAAATGAAATCACTAAATACTGGGGAGGTAAGATCTCAACTGGCCACCTCAAATCACCAAATGAAGTTTCCAGTACCAGACTTGCATTACATCTAATTGCGTCATTGGCAAAAGGAGTCCCATGGCAATCCCCAAACAACCAAACTTACTGTCAAGAGTATAGGCTGCTCCCTACACACTGACAGCAAGGCCCCATTACTGAAGACAATGCCTATGCAACTCAGTCTAACCAATGCCCGCATAGAGCCTTCATACCTGTGTTATAAAAACTTTGGTACAGAAAGATACTTGGCACACTACCAAAAGAAATGTAAACGCCAAGCTATGTTAGGGAAATAGTAGGAAAACACTTATGAGAGTAATCAACTGATGTGGGAGTCCCCTCTGTATGCTGTGAATATCATTGGTTAATAAAGAAACTGCTTTGAGTCTATAGCAGAGCAGGGCAGAACAGAACTAGGTGGGGAAAACTAAAATGAATCCTGGGAGAAAGTAGGCAGAAGTCAGTGAGAAGCATGTAGCCCCACTGGAGAGAGACACCAGAACTTTACCTGGTAAGTCACAGCCTCATGGTGATACACGGATTAATGGAGATAGGTTAATTTAAGATATTAGTTAGCCAGAAATACACTTAAGCTATTGGCGAAACTGTATTGCAAATAATATGGTTTCTGTGTGATTATTTCCGGGCTGAGCAGCCAGGAACAAACAAGCAATCTCCCACAACAATCAACCTATATTTAACTTGACTTAAGGCTTACTCCACAACATGGCACCTGTGTCTGACACTTCTTGAGTCACCAAGAACCAGAGACTTGATAGCTCAGGAACTTAGGGCAAAACCGAATACTATTGTTAAAAGCAAGCAAACAAGCAAACAAACAAACCTCCAAAACAATGTAGCAATAAAATGATTCCTAATGTCATTCTGCATAGATCAGTGCCTAATCCTTACTCAGCCATCATCAGAGAAGTGTAATACTGCAGAAGACGAGAACAAATATAGAGACCTACATATCCAGACATAATGCAGAGAATGGGAGACCTTGGGACACCTAGTCCTAAAGAGAATATCTCTATCAGATATCTGTGACAGGTCGTTATGTGAGCATCATATAGAGGCTTCTCTTCGGAATGGAATGAGGTGTCTTTGCCATTGATTTTGGTAGTGAAGATGTGAAGCAGGGTTTCACATTGTAGCTCAGGCTGACCTGGAATACATTATGTATCTGTGGATGGCCTTGAACTGACAATAGTACTCTGGCTCCAATCTGCTGAATAGAAGATAAAAAAAGAAAAAAAAAACAAACACATGAAAACCTATGCCTCAGGAGCTGCCCAGCTTAAAACAGTTCACCTAATCAGCCCTCATACCAACTAAACCTCATATCAATCAACCAAAACAGGAACTCTAGATAATTCATTTATTTCAATTATTTACCTGTAACCCTTAACTTATTTTATCTTCTATACTGAGAACAATACTGACACTTTATTTTCTGCAACAGATAGCAATTAAAATCGATGCTATGCATCAAGCCTGGAGTGAGTACAAAAGACTCCCTGGCCTTTCCTCTATAAGACTGTTATATGTGGTGGTTTATTTGGGCTCATATGTGTTTAAGGGCCATTGCATCACTCACTCACATAATATGACACTGATAAGTGATGCTAACAGTTCTGCTGTTTACTGTAGAGAGTCAGAGACTGTCATTGACCCTGAAATTTGGATGGTGATTTGCCTTTTGCCTCTGGCTCGAGTTCTAATGTGTCCCAAAGGACTGTGATTTTTCTGCGAATTCAGGGGCTGCAGTGATGACTGAGTCAACCATGTTTCAAGCTGATATCCAAGTGCATACTTGACATCTCTATTTGGATTCCAAATAGAAACCTCAAAGTTAACAGGAATAAAATAGAACTCCTGATTGCTCTCATCTCAAACCTGTCTTACTGTCTACTGAGTAAATATTGACTCTGTTCCCAGCATGAAAGCTAAAGCTCAGGTGTCATTATGAGAAGAATAATTTTTGGTACTTTTTCTGCCTTTGCATCCACTTAAATGTATAACAGAGAGTTAAAAGGCTCAGTCCTGGCCATTTTTTTTTATCACTGCTGATCTAAAGTATCCTACTGGGGAGCTTATTTCTTCTCTTGGCTTCAAATAAAGTCCATGTGCCATTAGTTTTTCTTTTCTTTCCTCACAGACATAAAAAGCATTACATTTTGATGACTGTATTTTCAAAAGTATTTCAGCTCCATCCCTGCATTTTGTTTATTCGGTCACCAGCCAATCCAAGCTACTAGCCCCTCATGTGGGGCTGTGCATAAGTATCACCTACAGTGCTGCTTTGCTATAGTGCAGTGAAGTGCTGCTGCTCACTGAAGCTGTGTTTCTTTAAACCAAAGAAAAGGGAAACAATGAATTGGGGCAATAGAAAGTACATCTATTTAGGGCCATGGGTGGGCTCAAAAAGATTTAGATTCTACTTGCTTGTTTTTGAAATTCACAAAACTCATTTTGCTTTATTTTTATCAATAGGATTTTAGACACATGATTCTTGTAATTCATTCCCAGTACAGTTTATTTCTAACAAGTCTCAGGAATTCAGATACTCACCCCTCTGTTTGAAACTTCTGACTCTACAGTAAGTGGTTTCATATACATATTTATTTTATTCCCATCTGCAGGAGCTAATAAAAAAAATCACTTGATAGCTCTATTATTCTTTTAGTTCTTTACAAATTCTTCAGTCGCTCCATTAAATTCAGGGCTGTGAATGACTAATATGTAAACAACCTTTGTTCCATAACACATAGTAGGAACTTTTACTGTAGCTCTCTAATGCAGAATTAAAAAAAATATGTGTAAGCCAGATCTATTTCAGAATTAGGGAATGGGATGGAGAGGGACAGTGACAAAAGAGAATAGTAATTTAGCTCTGCATTGACAGGAATGGAGACTTGTGCTGCTGAATGTTCTGTAAAGGATATCATTTTATCTCATCTTGTCCCTCTGGCAGGATTGAGGAACTGGCATTGGGTGGTACTAAGCAGCTCAGTAAAGAATGAGAGTCATAAAGAGTCTTAAAGTCTGATCTGCAGGAAGCCTTGCAGCAGCACATTCAGAATGACCCTGCATTTGTAATTCAGAAGATGAACATAGCCAGGCAAAACAGACAAATCAGCATTCCCTTTCTCCTGACTTCCCTGTGGGTCTCAAGGAAAATGATTCACACTCTCACACTTTCTCAGAAGAAATCTGCCTGGAGCCTGATGCCACTGTATATTACATCATGGCAAATGGGTGGGAACCTTTTCCCAGGGACTTGCTTTATGATAACACAAAGGCAGATGCTGCCTTCCACACAGCACAGCATTCCTTAACAAGTCAAGTAAAGACACTAGAGGTTAAAATGCTTTCATCTACATTTTCATAATGATTTAAGTATCTCATGTGATTTTTTTTAAAGGGAAACCCTAGGGAAATTTTTCATCTATTTGTCCTCGGTCTGAATCATGTAGTAGAACAGACAGAGAACCTAGAAATTGAAGTTTTAGCTGAGACTCCATCGTCACTCCACATTAGAGGGATCAGATTGGGTCATTCAACTTTGCTGAATTCTACTTTTTTGATCCACTTTCAGAGTGAGAGTTGTTGTTTTTATACAGGATGGCTGTTAGAATTAAACATCATTGAAATATCATGATATACATTCTAAATCATGTCACAAAAGTCATTCTTCAACCTGTGATCAGCTAACAGTCTAAAACGACAGGATTTAGTGCATTGGGAAACTCACAGCAATTCAGCTTTGGGATGAAATATTTCTGAGAATCCCCTAGTGAAAGTCACCATTCAGGCCTTTGGTCCTCTCTGTCTAACTTGGTACATACCAGTTAGACAACTGAACCTCATTAGTGATGGGAAACTTATTACGTCAGTAGATATTTGAGACTTTTCAGCAAAGATTCCAAAAGAGTCACTTTAAATCCAAGAAGAAATTGATCCTACTGTAATATCTGTTCAGCAGTCTTAACACTATTCGAGAAGTTTGTATATTCACCATGTTTTATTTTGAACTTTTGAGTATTACTTTTACTTGACCATTCTACTAAGATTTGATGTGAGGCTTGGATATCTGTTTTTTTCCCCTATAGAATATTAAATAGAAGGATGTTGGTATGAAGCCTTCTTTACTCAGTCCTATGAACATCATGGATGAGGTGCGAACATAGGCAACGAGAGGGTACACTCAGTCCTGCTTCATTGTAACATGGTGTTGCTTTAAGACTGATGACCTAAGCTGTCAAGCTGTCAAGAAAAACTAGATGAGCATCCCAACAACTCATCCTTTTATTTACACACCAGAACACTAGCAGTCTTGTGTCTTGGTGACTAGAGAAGAATCAAAGCTGAAAATCATGGTCTTCATATTGCAAGCTTCAGAGGTAATCATGGGTGAAGTAAAATTCTAGCACCTGAGTTAGATGCAAGCTAATTAAGTAAGTTGAGTGATATTGGTGCATTTAAGGCAATCGGTATTCAAACAGGTTTAATTCATAACAATGTAGTTATTATATATTTGCAAATGTTTCATCCTCAGAGACTTTTGTGCAAAGTAAGAAAAGTAGATCATAAGTGGATACATTCAGCATACCTTTTTGTGGTAATGACCAGAGAAGTATGGAATGTATTATTTCAACCATAGCCTATATAATACAGGAGAACCTTCCATTAATGCTCATGATATTTTCCAAGAGACAACAAAAATTGGATGGGATAATAGATTGGTATGAGCTTACTCACACTAATAATAATAGTGAGTAATAGAGTGAATACTTGTGAGTTAATATTTATAGACAATTACATTGCTATAGATTCTTCTATATTGATACATAGTTAAATTATATTGACTATTGTATGCATGCATGCTTCTACCTCTGTTTAAAACATTTTTTATATATTGTATATATTTACCATATTGCAGTGTACATTTCTACCACTGATCAATATACTTATACATTGTTGACATTTGGAGGTCATTGTTTTCATTTATTGCACAGTTTTTTATTGTCCTAATCTTTAAGTTATATAGGTATTAAGAATTATAGGTCAATAGTCATCTATGTTTGTCATACTTATAGTTAGACTAATCAGGTTCTCTAGATACATAGAGATTATATTCTGCATAGACAGATAATCTTCAACCACTTTAAAGAGCTGTAAAAATGGCATTTAAATAACATAGAGTTCTGTTAAAATGAGACACAATTGCTCCTGGCAACACTGATCTATTCCCAAGAGAATGTTGAGCACTGAAGACACTCCACTTGGAGCTTGTTTTCTTCTTTGCAAAAACTGGCCTTTGGGCAAAGAAATGCCCATGCCTCAACCACTGACAAGATATATAGTATCTAAAAATGGATAAACAGGACTGTCAAATCTTGCCAAGACAGGGTAAGATGGTTTTAAAAAATTTCTTGCCTTTGAAAATGGTCTGTCAGTTATTCTAGGCCTTAGCCAAAGTTAGTTGCTTCAACGGTGCAAATGAGGCTTTGGGTGATTGCCCAGGTAGGCAGTTTTCTCTGTCATTTGTTGCATGTTTTGGAAGTTGCTTGATTGCACTTCCTACTTACTCAAGTAATATTATTTCCCTTCTCGGATCTTCAATGGGGTTAAAGTCTAGATCATTGTAGTACTTTACTTTCATGACTTGGCCAAGTTATTTATTATACAAGAGTTAAGCTAGTTAAAATAGGATATTTGTTCTTATTGTGTATAATTTTGTATTAGGCTTAGAACTCTCTTTTTTAAACAGAAGGGGGAGGTGCTGTAGGAAGACCTACAGCTTGTAAGTACCCACCTACTGGGGTGTGACCTCTTATACTATATACGTGGATGCAAAATCTGCATCGGTCCCTTTTCTCCTACCCCTTGCTCCTTTCTGCCAGCTGCTTGTTTTGGATCATGTGATTCAACTGGTCAAGTGGAGGATTCTGATTTGTGAGTTTACCCCTAAATAAATAACTATTTTTTCTCAATTCTGAGCTAGTGTGGGATTTCTTTTAAGCATCTGTTCACTGCTTCATGTGGCAGGTTCCCCGTGACAGAAATCATCAAAACAAATATTAGATTTTACAGTCCAGTACAAGACAAGACAAGACAAGGAATCTTTGAGAAGTGTGGTTCATTCCACTGCAGTATTTGTTTATTTGAAACATACCAAACCTAACTTTCAAAAGAAAAACAGCCCACTAAATTGAAAGCAAATCATTCTGTCTAGCCATTCTCATTCATTTTGAGTCAGTCTTTAAGGCTATAATGATTAATATTTCAATATCTTAGCCATTTCCCTCTGTTTATTGGATGGTTTCATACAATACTTCCATTCCAAGGACACCATGGGAGTGACATTGCTCCTATAGTCAACAATGAACTCTAGCAAAATTATAAATATATTAACATTTAATAAGATATTATATCCTGAGGTTGTTTAGTAGAAATAGTCCAACCTAGATAATACTTCAAAGTTGAATTGAAGTAAACAGCTTTCCATAAATCATAGTCTACATTATAGGGTGTAAGATTTTTCTTTTCACTTAATTTACCTGTGTGTAACAGTGAACTTTATGGCATTGGGAGCAATATAAATAAATTAATAGGAGGATTGAATAATGAAACCTTTATCTCCAGTTATTATAAAAACAGTACATCCGTTCTTTTCTGGGTTAAATGCAACCTTATTTTAAATGCAGGCTGACTGGTAGAAGAAAATAAATTGTCTCTTCCCACCAGCATTTTACTTCTGGGCTTTTTCTGTTCTGTTTCAAAAGGGTCTCAGATATGTGACTCCTCACTCCATTCTTTCTATAATAAAATGCTAAATCTGGCTCACTGTGATACTATGAATCTAGAGATACAACCACATTTTCTCAGGAACCTATTAAATTCAGCCAACAGCAACTTATCATTAAATGCGTCACTATAAAAATATAGTCAGCCTCAAATGTATAAGCATCTCATGTGTGTAGCAAAACTTAAATATAATATAAATATTGATAAGGATAATATTAAACATGCTTTTTCAGTCAGGCAACTTTTAGTTAACACTTTATTTTCCATCTTTCTACCATTATTTTTGGCTATCTACAAGGACGGCATTGCTTCAATACTCCCCATTTAATTGCTATAGTATAATAAATTTAAACCAGCTAAAAGGAGTGTATTTGAACATAAAGGCATTGTAGTTAGGAAAGAACAGTGCAAACACATGATTAGACATTCATTGAGACAAATAGTAACTGCAGTAACATGTATTGAAATATACATAATTACTCATAAAAATCAGTTATTTTATGAAAAGAGTACTTCTAAATTTACTAGTATCATAAAAATATATTTACTAGGTAACTACCTAACTCGCCAATAAAGTATTTTAAAATCAATTTGGAATTAGAGATATGTGTATAAAACCAGGTGATGAGAAATATTTATAAGATAGATTTAAGCACTTTTTATGTATTATCTTTTCATTTCATGGATACCCTTGCAAGATAAGCATTTAATTTACTATAATTAGAGCATAAGATGTGATATGAATGATTTATTTAGCAGAAGGTTTTCATTTTAAAGGTAAATTTATACATTCTAATCATAAAATTAATATATGATGGTTTTAAAATACAAATGTGTAGGAAAAAATTTTAAAAAACTCCAATACACAGTTCAACCAATATGCAGTTCAATAATAAAGTGATTTTATTTTGTATTTTAAATTTTAACTTATTCTTCTCTCATACTATATATCCCAACTGCAGGTTCTCTTCCCCTCCCTCCACTCTTCCCCCCTCATCTCCCTTTCCCCCAGATCGACATGCTTTCAGTCCCCACTTGCTTCCTTCCAGTAAAGTACAGGCCTCCCAAGGATATCAACTGAACTTTGCAAACGAGATACACTATGACCACACACAAACCCTCACATCAGGGATGAGTGAGGCAACCCTGTAAGGAGATAAAGGGTCCCATGAGCAGGCAAAACAAAAACGCCCTCACTCCCACTAACAGGAATCCCACCAAAGCACCAAGCCATCAACCATAACATGTACATGGGGGACCTAGTAAAGACCCATGCAAGCTCCCAGATTGAAGCTCAGTCTCTATGAGTTGATTCCATGGCACATTCTGAGATTTTAAAATGGTCACCTCTGGTCTTTTTCCTGGTTTGAAGTAGAGATGACTTTATTTACCATATTGTGCTATCATATATTCTGCATTCGTCATTATACGTATCCTGATAGAAGTAGAGGGAGTAGCACCTACTGGATATTCTAAATGTGTGTGTGTTTTGTGTGCTGCTTTTCACTTATTCCTTACACACTATAACTTTTTATGAAGCTAAAGTGGCAATTTCATTTCATTTATTCTCTTAATTTCAGCCACATTCCATTAAAATTGGATATTGTGCTTAATGTTTATATATTGATTCTTGAATTACTCCCAGAGTCCACAACATTTTTGTTAATTTTATTTAGTGTTATGATAGAGGACTTGGTAAATTCACATTTTTAACATTCTTTCAAGAAATACTGTGGAAATAAAATGGAAATTAATATCTTTTTTTAATTTTGTCCCAGTGATTTTCAAATATCAATATTTACTTCCTGGGTTTTCTCTACATATAAAAGGCTCATGTTCCCTTCTCCTATTTGTACATTTCTTTGGTATCTCCCAATAATCCTGCTTTATAAATGTATGGTAGGTTGTAGAAGTGAAAGGGGTAGAACTATCTTTTGAATGTTAGTTGCAGAGATGAATATGATCAGTGGGAATAATTAAATAATTTACCAAAATAATACTTTATATAGAAAAAATTTAAATGAAGGGGTTTTAAACAGGACTAAGCTTATAGAAAAATACAAGGTTTACATGGATTGTCTATCTCAAATACAGATGAGAAAATTTAACATAGAAAACATGTAGAGAGAATTGACAGATTCATGTTCATTTGCACAGAGAGAGTTTGCCCAGAGATTTCAGAGTGGTGGATTGTATTAAAATAGAAACAAAACAAAACACAAGCAGTTATGAGTTGAGTTGATCAAAAATAAGGTTTAGGGTCATCCTCTTGGATTTATGGCTATTTCCCTAGCAACAGGTTTCACCCTAAGCTCATAATGGCTCCCTCTATCAAGAAACCTCTGTCATTGGTCTCCCACTCCATCTCTTCCCCAACTCTACCGTCCTCATATCTCATCTCCAATCCCGTCCTTTTTGCTTCCCCCTCTAGCCTCAAGGAATCCACAGGGATAAGACCCTTAGACCCCTACTAAGACTCCTAACAATAATAGAGAGGGTTCTTAAACTGGCCTTCTCCTGTAATCAGACTGGTGACTACCTTAATTGTCATCATTAGAATCCTCATTCAATAACTGATGGAAGCAGATGCAGAGATCCACAACCAAACACCAGGGCGAGTTCCAGGAATCCAGTCGAAGAGAGGGTGGAGGGATTGCCAAGGGGTGGAGGAGTCAAGATCATGATGGGGAAACTCTCAGAGACAGATGATGCGAACTTATGGTAGCTCGTGGACTGTAGACCCCCGACAGCTGGGGAGCCTGTATGCAACTGAACTAGGCTCTCTGCATGTGGTGACAGATGTGTAGCCTGGTTTGTTTTGGGGACCTCTAGCAATGGGACCAGGATCTAACCCTGGTGCATGAGCTGGCCGTTTTGGAGCCCATTCCATATGGTGGGATGCCTTGCTCAACCGTGATAGGGGAAGGTGGACTTGGTCCTATTTAAACTGAATGTGCCAGGCTTTGGTGACTCCCCAATGGAAGGCCTTATCTTTCTGAGGAGTGGATGAGGGGTGGGTTGAGGGAAGGTGAGGGGAGTGGGAGTTGGGGAGGGAGAGGGAACTGTGGTTGGTATGTAAAGTGAATAAAAATTAAAAAAATAATCACACTATTGCCAAAAAAATTAAAAGAATACCGAATAACTAGGTGAACCCAAAGAAAGCATACACAGAACCTCCTGGAAGTTGGAAGCAAACAAGATCATCAAGCAAAAGTTGGAAGCCAGGGGCAGGGATAGAGGTGGGAGGTAGGGGAGCAGGGGAAGGGGAGAGGGGGAAGAAGAAGGGAGAAGGACTGGGGAGAGCTTGGGGGAGTGGGAGGGTGAAGATGGAAGAAAGGTGGACATTGGAGAAGGGAATAAGATATCTACATTAAGAGAATCATTTTAGGGTTGACAAGATACTTGGCCCTGGGGATCCCAGGTGTCCACGGGCATGTCCCCAGCTAGGTATTCAGGCAGCAGAGGAGAGGGTGCCA
>PVIU01016032.1:0-46267 GCA_004026605.1 Ondatra zibethicus
AAAAACTAGGAACATATTCAACTTGTTGAAATAATGCTAATGTAAATGATAATGCTGTGTATTTCAACTTATATTGCAAAGAACCCAAGAAAGTTAATTTAAGATGTGCGTACCTAAAAAAAATCTTTCCTGTAATGTTTCTTTTATATTTCTTCCTTTGGACTTTTTTTCCATATTTGTTATTCTTACGTCTTGTTTGGTATCTGAATATAAGTAGTATGCTATAAAAATCCCAGATTCTCACATTGCACCTTTTTATTTAATATTTGTGATGAACTCTGAAATAACAACTGTATTAATAGTCTCTTTTTTTTACATTAACTGACGTGTAAATCTAATTAATCTTATCAATAAAAACCAGGAGTCAGAAATCAGGTCTGAAAGATCAGAGAAGCAGAGCAGCAGCCACAGTCCCTTCCTGCCTCTTCCATTCTTCCATCCAAAAGGGCCAAGATCTCCACCACTCCACCACCCCTACCTCCCCACCCTACCCCTGCCGCCTTATTACTTCCTGTCTCCTCTCTGTGGAAACCTCCAGACCTCTATGGTTAACTCATGGCTAGCTCTGTCCTCTGACTCCAAGAAAGCTTTAATTGTCACACAACAATTAATACTTAAAATAACATCCTAGATTAACACTTCTACTGCTACAGAAACAGAAGTGTTCTTGGATTAGGGGCACTTAATATCAGAGGCACTTCTTATAGAATACCTATAGAATACAAAAATTCTAAATGAAATCTGAGAGAATAGTCTTTGCTGAAATTTACTGGGGTCTTCATGAAGTATGTTCTCTGCCCTGTATGGCGTGAGTCTTGGATGTAAATTTTCACTCCAAATCCTGAGACCAACTATAGGAGATTGGGTTGACCTTTAAATATGTTTATTTATTTACTTTATGTGTATGGGGTTTTGCCTGCATGTATGCCTATGAATCATGTGTATACTCAGTGCCCAAGGAAGCCTCAAGAACGAAGATCCTTTGAGACTGGAGTTCTAGACAGTTTTGCGTGCTAGGCGCGTGCTGTGAATTGAACTAGAACCTTCTTGGAAGAGTAGCCAGTACTCTTAACCACTGAGTCAACTCTCTAGTCCCATTTCCAGATAATTTGTACTAGGGAAGAAAGACTTACCTTGTTATGAAAGCATCTGTCTCATTGGGTTGGTCCTGGGATGCGTGAAAAGAGAAAACAGGAGAATATTTGAGGAACACCAGGATTCGTCTCTCTCCACTTCCTGTCTGTGGATGCAATGTGGCTAACCACTGCACATTCCTACCACACAGCTACACCTGTATTCACCACCCTGTCTTCTATGACAGAATGTATCATCTAAATATGAGCCAAATTAAGTTCTTCCTTCTTTACTTTGGTTTTGTAGAATATTTTGTAATAGCAATGAGAAAGGTAACTGATGCACGCTTCCTTTCAATAGTTGACTACAGTCACCAAGTGCTGCTTTGAGATATTGAGTTTATTTAATTCCTCGGGAGAAATAAGTTTGTCCTCAGAAATGATTATGTATCACTGTGGCAGTTTGTATAGTTATGGTCCACAGAGTTTGAATGCTTGGTCATAGGGAGTGACACTATTGTAGGTGTGGCCTTATTGGAAGAACTATGTCACTGTGGAGGCAGGTTGTAAGGACTCCTATGGCCAAGCTAAGCCCAGTGTGGCACACAGCTGCTTCTGCTGCCTGCCGATAAAGATGTAGCCCTCTCAGTTCTTTCTCTAGCACCATGTGTGCCTGAACACTGCTATGAAGATTATAGACTAAACTTCTGAAAATGTAAATCAGCCCCAATTAAATATTTCCTTAGTAAGAGTTTCCTATAGTCATGGTGTTTCTTCACAGCAATAGAAACATTAAAATGATCATCCATTCACTCATTCATTCCTTCATAAAGTATCTGTTAAAATTCTCTCAGATACTGTCTTAGTTTTTTTATTGCTGAGATTAAACACCATGACCAAGAGGAAGATTGGGGAGGAAAGAGTTTATTTGGCTTACACTCACATAATACTGTTCATTATTTAAGAAAGTCAGGACAGGAACACAAACAGGGCAGTTCTTGGAGGCAGGAACTGAGACGGAAACAGTGGATGAGTGCTGTTTACTAGCTTTCTTGTAGAACTCAGGACCACCATCCACCATCGGTTTGCCCCTCTCCCATTGATGACTAATTGAGAAAATGTCTAACAGCTCGATCTCATGAAGGCATTTCCTCAACTGAGGATCCTTCTTCTCTGATAACTCTAGCTTTTGTCAAATTGACACGCAAACCAGCAAGTACAACTGACCAGTTGTCAGTTTGACGCAGAAATACATCACTATTAAGCCATAGCCTTTCCTTTGCTATTTATCAACAAGATCCCATAATAAAATCATAAATAGTTTGGTGTAGGAGGGTCTTTCTGTATTTGGCTTGCTTTTATTGGTTAATAAAGAAACTGCCTTGGCCTTCTGATAGGGCAGGACTTAGATAGACAGGATAAAGAGAACAGAATTGGGAAGGGGACAGAGTCAGAGAGAGCTACCCCGCCATAAAGCTCCCAGGTCAGACACGCTGAATCTTTCCCGGTAAGCCACGACTCATGGTGACACACATATTACTAGAAATGGGTTAAACAAATATGTGAGAGTTAGCCAATAAGAGGCTAGAGCTAATGGGCCAGGCAGTATTTAAATGAATACAATTTCCGTGTAATTATTTTGGATATAAGCTAGCCAGGCAACGGGCGGCGGAAGCCGGGTGGCCACTGGGATCAAAAGCAGGTCCGCGCGCCTCTTACTACAATAGTTTTAAAAGAATAACAGTCTTCACAAATTCAAATGCATTAAAGTTTCAATCTCTTTAAAACGTACAATCTCTCTTAAAAGTTCAAGTTTTGCATCTTTGGGCTTCTTTAAAAATAAAAATTATATTAAATACCTTCTTCCAGAAGAAAGAACCAAGGCAGCATCACAATCTGAACCAAGCTAAACCAAACTCTAACAATATAAATAACTTAATTATTTGGGATTTCAATTATTTGGGATTCACTCATGATTTGGACTCCTCCAAAGGGTTTTAGGTCCTGTTCTGCCCTCTGCAGCACACACAGCTGTCTTCTAGGCTCTGGCTGCTTCCCTTCACTGGAGCTACTGTTATTGGTGGTTGTCCCAAGGGAATGGCATCTCCAAAATGCTGAGGTCCCTTGTTGCAACTGGGCTGCACTTTCACCAATGGCATCTCATAGGTTCTCTTCACCAGAATTTATCATTACTGCTTGTACTGGCATTTTGGGAAGCATTTCTCTTTGGATGGATACCTTGCTCAGCCTAGATATAGTAGGAAGGGCCTTGGACATTCCTCAAATCAACGCTCTTTACCCTTGCTGAGGAGTGGAAGGGTGGTAGGGTAGGTGGGGAGGTGAAAGGAATGTGAGAAGAGGAAGGAGTGGGAACTGGGATTGGTATGTAAAACGAAAATGAGATAGTTTTCTTTTTTAAAAATAAAAAAATATTTATTTTAAAAAATAAAAAAATACTGGCTACATCAATAAACAAATTAACTCAGTGTTTCTTTATAGTTTCCAACAGTTAGACTAGATTTGCTGTGTTCTCTCTGCTAACTCAATTTGCTAGCATAGCCTATGGTTACTTCTTGTCTGAAAATTGCTTAAAGCTTTGAAGATAAAAATTTTAATTTGTTAACAAAAAAGACTACAACAAAGAATCAAGCTTCAAACACATAGAAATTTTAACTGACATTTTAATTTCACTGTCGTTACCATGTATGTTCTAGAAACAGATCGTCAAAACTGCTGCCATTTATACAAAGTTGATAGCCTTTAGTGATGATGACTGCTTCTAAGTTAAATTATCTAGATTTGCTTCTCACAAGTCTCCTAAGATATCTAAAGTTAAAATGCATTTTGTAGTTTTGAAAAAGGAACTCCTTGACATTAAAGCAGGTTGAAATTCCAAGATAATTTATGGGACTTTGGGTCCGGAGTGCTCATGGGCTAAGTTGCATTCTTATATGTCTACAGAAATTTAAATATAACTATTCTCAAAAGGTAGTGGCCAAGCTAGGGTGCTTCCAAAAGGTCCGTTTCAGTTTTCTGTCCTATAGACAACTCAATATTGTCTTCTTCAGTCTGAATTTTTGGGAAGACTTCTATACATGCTCAAAACTGACCACATTTGAATGTAGATGATGAGATGGCTTTTCAAGACTAGAGATTTGATAAAAGTATGGTGCAAACCAGTCTCATTCCTATCCATTATTAATTTGTTTTGAGCAATTAAATATTAATGACTGATTGAAACGTGACTGTCAAAAAATGTCAAGCATACAAAAATTTCCTGAGTACCTTCATTAGATCCACTCCATGGCTTTCAAAGTAAAATTGCTCTGTACATTCTGAAAAGTTATCTAAAAGAGACATACTTCCAGTTTCTAATGAGTACATTCATTAAGAGCATAGCAAATAAAAGTAAAAACAAATAGTAAGAAACAGATAGATAGAAGCAGCAGATAGCAAAATTCATTAAATTAAGCACTTAACAACATTTAACATTCATCCTTATTTACACACCGCCATGTGGCAGTACCTTTATCCTGCATGGCAAAGTCATCTCCTGCTCCCTGTGTCTATTTACTTATTTATTTTGTTTTTCAAGGCAAGGTTTCTTTGTAGCTTTGGAACCTGTCCTGGAAATAACTCTTGTAGACCAGGCTGGCCTCTAACTCACAGAGATCTGCCTGCCTCTGCCTCCCAAGTTCTGGGATTAAAGGTGTATGCCACCACCGCCAGTTTTTTTTTTCTTCCTGCTTCCTCTGTATATGGCTGGTGACTCCTGACTCCATCTTTGTCCTTCCCATCATCCTTAGTTTGGTTGTGCCACCTCTCTGCCTGGCTCCTGGCCAGTCAGCATTTTATTAAACCATTTTGAGTGACAAATCTTTACAATGTACAAGAGGATTATTACACAGCACTTACCATGTTAACAAGCTTAAAACAGCACATGTAATTTACATATGTAACGAATATTACAAAAACATCAATAACCCCAGAGATAGAGTGCTTTGTCAAGGAATGTAAAAAGTTGTATACATGGTTTACATCTTTACCATCCCATTAATCTAAATAAAAAAGGAAAAGAACAGTTTTGCATTTTAATTTTTGTTACAAAAATGTGTATCTGTTATAAATCAGAAGCCACAAGAATTTTTTATTAATAAAAGATGACATTTAGACATCTGACTTTAAATAATTTTGAAATACTTTGAATTGTAATTTCAAAATAGCTCCCCAGGAGCACTTATTATCGCTCTCTTGCTACACTTACTATGTCTTGGTGGAAATGGATGCAAGGCTCTTCTATAGGTCAATTTTGTGGTCCTAAATTATGAGTTTAATTACTTACATCATTATCATAGCTTCTGTAACAACAGTCTTTAATGTTAGTAGTTAATTTATGAGAATATCCAATGAAAGTTTTTACTTTGAGATTAGCATATTAAAACTCGATATTTCAAAAGTTAGATAAAGTAGAAATGTGAAGCAGCCTCATGGCTCTATGTGTGCTGGCAATTTATTTTGACTACACATGAATGGCTGACTGAAGCTTAGCATTCAAGGGTATGAATCACGCACAATTGTCTTGCAACTTTATGAAGAGTTGCTGTTAGCACATTTCTAAGACTCTCTTGCTAATCTGACTGTGACTGCATACTCTTCAGTTTTTAATGCTCCTGAGTTACCAGCTCTATGTGCTTTAAGCTGGGTCTCTACAAGCTACTAAAGCACTTTGACAGTTGTAAGGAAATCTCAGGGAAAAAAAGGCTTGCATATTCAAATTACTGAAATGACAGCTTTATTTTCCGCTAGTTTTTATTTATGGATGCCTCTCAATTTTCTACCTAATATAGACAGATGGGGCCATGAATTCTGGAGAAAATTTCCATTTTGGGCCTTTATTGCAGAGAAATCTGCGTGGAAAGAAAACTCTAAACATGGCTTCCTTTGTTCAGAAAACATGGCTTCCTTTGTTAACTTCATACATTTCCCCCTACCAAACATACTTAAGTCAGGAGCCAAGAGAGCAGACTTTGAGGAACGACATGGACACTTTGTTTTTCTTGCTTTTTCTCCCCCTTCTTTCTGCTTTTCTAAAAGATTGCTGTTGTGGGAAATGTTCCCTTTCTTCTTGTCTTCTGTCTTGTTCCTCTGAGGACTGCTTTTCTTCATATCTGTAAGCGTTTGCCAATGGTAAAAGACTAATGAAGTTCCTTTCTACCCAGTTGTTTTTTAAGCAGTATTATATCCATGAGACTTGACAAAAATAATTTCAAGAATGAATTTGACAATACTTCATTTGAAATCCTAAAGCTAAGGCCTATCAGAAGAGTTAATATATAATGAATACTAGAATATTTGATTTGAAGTCATGAAGCTAGGATCTATCAAAGAAGATATTATATAATCGATAGTAGGATTCGATAGTTGAGAGTTGGAAAGTGTAAGCATAATCCTTTCCCTGTTTTTGAACTTAAGATCATTCACTTTTTACTTTGGCACCTCAGTAATAAGTGTTTCTTTGGATAATAATAATAAAAGTTCAGTGTTCAGGTTAGCAAAGTTCACCATTAAAATGTCTGTGGCTCGGGATAGGGCTTGGAGTGTGGCTTGGTGGAACTCTTGCTTAGGACACTTGAGCCCTTGATTCAATTTTTAACACCTCATAATGCTACACTTGGGTATACATGCATTGACAAACAATTATGAAAACAAAAAGTCTGCTCTTAAATTCAACTAAAACCTGTTATATTATGTTTGAATCTAATATTCATAATTTTAGAAATTAAAAACTAATTTCTTCATTCCTATGACACATTGCCAAATATTTGAAGAAATAATTTTTTTTTACCTAGAGTTTTGCTAGGTCTAGTTTATATCAGATTACAAAAGTCAGGTTTCAAAATATCAATAAATTTGCCAGTTGGTTATCGAACTAGCCATTATTAAAACTAAAATAATACAGTTTGGGTGGTGATGGAGCATGCCTTTAATCCCAGCACTTGGAAGGCAGAGGCAGGCGGATCTCTGTGAGGTCGAGGCCAGCCTGGTCTACAAGGGCTAGTTCCAGGATAGGCTTCAAAGCTACAACAAAACCCTGTCTCAGAAACAAAACAAAACAATCAAAAACCAAAAAAAAAAACAGATTTCTGTTAAAGAAAATGTATTAAGAACAAAAGTAATAAGACAGCTCTTCACTTTTTGATTATTTATTATACTTTACTATTACCTATAATTAACATTATTTATACCTATAGTATTGTAGAAAACTATATATTCCTATATATTTATAGTCTAATGCTTGTATCTCTCCCAAAAGTTCATGAATTAGAAAAAATCCCAATCTATAATATGACCAGATTTGGAGGTAAGTCTTTGGGAGATGACTAGGTAACCAGTATGAAGCCCTCAAGAGAGAGTAAGGAACACTCAAAGAGTTCATTCGACCATGCTGTTAGAATACTCCTTTTAACTACTACCACTGTCTTGTCTTCCCTGCAACTGACAGGTCTCTGATCTGAAGACTCAAAAAGCAATCCATCTCCTTTCTTACTCACAGATGAATATAAGTTCCTATTTAATACCTGACACTTTGGCACATAAATCACGTGGAATGGAGAATTGCTACTGATGATTTAAACATTGAATTTTATTCATATATAAGACTGTTATTGTGTTAAATACTGGTTATGTAATACAGAAAAATTTAAGAGGCAAAAATACTACTTATTTGCCTATCATCAAGATTTTTTTAAAAAGACAATATCACTGATTAAAAATGAACCATAAACTGGGTGGTGGCGGTGCATGCCTTTAATCCCAGCACTCAGGAGGCAGAAGCAGTTGGGTCTTTGAGTTTGAGGCTAACTTGGTCTACAGAGCAAGTTCCAGACAGTCAGGGTTGTAAAGAAATCCTGTCTCTAAAAAGAAGAAAAAATGCACAATAAAACATAAAACATGGGCAGTAGGCAGCATTTGCCTAGTGTCTATAAAACCCACTTCTCATTCTCTGGCACTGCGACAAAGAAAGGCAAGAGGAAATATGCATAATTAGATAACACATATGAATAACTGAGAGCATAGCCTATGGTATGCCGATTGTCCACTATTTAAAAAATAAAAATCTAGATAGATATAACAAAATTGAAAGTAGACCAATCTACATTTTCCTACCTCAAAGTAATCCTTCAGATTTTCAGGATAAAAAGTAAATCCAAACTTCTATAAATGTAGAAACACAAATGTCACAGCCTTCTGCAGAATAAAGCAGCAATGATCTAAGGAAGAAGTGATGCTTTAATGGCTCAGTGGGTAAAATACTTGAGGCACAACTGTGAGGATGTTTGCTCACATCCCCAGAACCCCCTCCAAAACACACACAGACACACACACACACATCTCTCTCTTTCTCCTTGTATTGTTAACATGACACAGGCTTTGGGAAGAAGGAACCTGAATTAAGATAATGTCTCCTTGAGATTGGCCTGTAAGCAAGTCTGTGGGAGCTTTTTCTTGATTAATGATTGATGTGGGAGGACCCAACCCATTGTGGACCCTGGATAGGGTATCTGAGTTGTGTAAGAAAGCAGGCTGAACAATCCACGAGGAACAAGCAACTAAGCAGCATTCTCCATGCTTCTATCTAAGTCTTTGCCTTCAGATTCCCACTTAGTTCCTGCCATATCTTCCCTCTATGACTTCCAGCTACCTGGAAGTATAAGAAGAAATAAACCCTTTCTTCCCCACTCTAGTAAGAGGCCGCTTGTTCATTTCCCAGACCCCTGAAATAACCACAACAGAAACTGTATTAATTAAATCACTGTTTGGCCTATTAACTCTAACTTCTTATTGGCTAGCTTTTACCCCACATTGCTTTGGGCCATGGTCCATAGCACAGCAGTAGACACCTAAGATAATATACCTTTTCTTTTCCATGTTTGTTTCAGGACTTCTGATTTCCATACATGTCTTATACCGTGGTTTTCTCCCACCACTGGAAATTTTGCCTTTCTGAAAAGTGCTTTTATAAGCACAGCAGCAAGAAGAAACTGTGTTTCAGTAGAAGATGGAACAAGAAATCTATTACATCGAGTTGTCGTCCTAGATTGGACAGAATTGTACTGACAAGTTTGTTTTCTTTATGTAGTACTGGAGAGTGTAATTAGAGAAGAACATTTTCTCAAATCAACATATCTCTCTTTTTAAATCCAAGTTGCTTTCTGTGGGAACATAACCTCTCTTTTCATGGCTGCTTGTGAAGTTGAAGAAAAGGGGATCATTCATAGCAAGAGGATGTGCAATACTGTACATATCCTCCCAAATGTTAAAAACTCATTTAGCTTTACAAAGAAATTGTCCCCACACAATGAAAACCTCCCAGGAAGTCCAACTGCTTATTTGTTTGTTCTTTCAAGTGAAACAAATCATCATTAAAAGGTTCAGCTTCAAATTAAGACCTTTTAGGAGCTTAGAGGGACTTGCTCACAGAAGTTCAAATCCCTTAGAAAATGGCTCATTGCTGTCTGTGAAAAAGAGAAAAATAGCTACTGATGAGATTCAAATCACTCTCTATCTTCTCATTCATTAATTTTGAACATAATTCATAGGCCATTATGCTCTAGAAATCAAAAGAATTATTTCTTATTGTAGCCCTTCATTTTTCATCATTATACACACACAATGTCCAATTTCACCCCACTCATCTAACATGGCGCTTAAAGCAGGCAGGAGAGATTAACTCTAATACTTACATTTGGCTTTAATTCATAGCTTTATAAAGACATTTACTGTTCTAAATATGTATTTACACAATAGAATATGATGAGTCATTTAAAAAATATAAACATACTAGTTTTAAAAATTGCTTAAATATGTACTTCTGCCTAAGACTTTCTCAGGATATTCCTATGAATCACAGCAACAACTCCCTAATATTTAAATCACACCACTTCTCAGCAGAAAACAAATAATAAAACAAGAATGGTCCAAGGGTAGGGATACCTCTCAAAATAGTCAAAATATTTTCATCTTTTATCTTTTTGGATATTCCACACATTGGCCTCAGTTCAAATAGAAACACCTACAATTTGTTCTGATTATGCTTTCAATAGTATTATAGGGTTGTTGTTTAAAGACTCTGATAATGAAACACCTGAGAAGATGCTCAAGAACTAATAGTATTCTCTTTCTGTAAAGAGAAATACAGATCACAGGCCTTTTTCTTGGCTACACACTCATGTCACTACACTACCAAGCTCTTTTTGCTTTTAAATAGTCTGTTGTACATATTTTAAAAGTACTTGAAATCTTATTTTCTGTTGGAAAAAGATTGAAGATGAGCACCATTTGGGGCTAATGTCAGTGTAATCATATGCTTGTGATTGCTAATACTACCTTAAAATATCATTGTTGGCTATGAATTCTGTACAAAGTGAGGTAGAAGTGAAAAACAGCTATAAATATCCATATTACAGACAACAGAAGAAAAAATGCATTGTAAGACACATCTGCTCTTCACTTTTTTATTAATGACATCAGTTTATATAGTATGGTAATCTCATCTAAATATTATACCAAACATATTTATTGTAAGTGCTATATGCTATACTTCTGTTTCAAGTATTTTCTGAGAATTTCTATAAAAACCTAATTGACATCCCCTAAAGCGTTTTTTTTCTCCTCCCCCACCTCCCAGGGAACAGACTTGGATTGGCAAACTTGTGTAGTGAACATACTGAGAAGTGTTTTTTAAATAAAAGGCTATTGAGGATGAATAAAGTAAGATTGAACAGAAAAAAAAATAGTTGGATTGAAATACTAGCTCAACAAAGGCATTCCAGAATGTATGGAAGCTGTGGTATTGGGATGGTGTTTTAGGCATGTGTTATATCTAGAAAATGGGAGATGAGCCAAAGTTTTGGTTTCGAGCCTGAGGATTCAGTGTTCAGGTTTCTGTAGTCACTGAAGCAGAAGCTTGAATATGACATCAACTTTGTTATTTGAGGTAATAAAAAGAAAAGCGCTGACACAGTGACTCTAAGGATCAAGACTGACCACGTGACCAAAAGGAAAAGGTTAAACTTTGACTGACTCCATTTGGGTTCCCTCCCTATAGGATCTATTGGCTGAAGATGAGATCTAACACAGAAATTAAGATGCTAATCCCACTGCATTCTCAGATTTCTGGCTCTCTATGTAAAACACAGTTTAAAAATTCAATTGCTGTTTTTTGTCTCTGCAACAAGCAACAGGGTCATTTACATATATACTATATAAATGCATCTTGAAGCAGAATGGGACAGAGCAGGAGGCCCAGAAGGCCTTTTGCCAAGCTGCACAAAATTAGCATATGAAAAATAAGTTGACAATAGAGACAGACTGGAAGCACTCTCTCTCCCTGAACCAGACCAGCAAAAACTACACACAGGCATAGATAAGTACAGAGGCAATCCTGAGACTCTGCAAGTAACCCATGGCTCATTGAAATATTGCAGCACACACCTTGAATAGATATTTAAGGTGCTGACTAGAAAATAATACAGAAAACTGTGTGTAAATCTATATGTAACAGACCGTGCCCAGAAAGGTTGGTATTAAACAGTGAGGTACAAAACCTGCTCCTGTGCTAAACCAAATAAAGACCTTAACTCTCTGTGCAGTGGGTTGTGGGTTCTCATCTGCTCAACCCTCTCTCCCATACTAGGCTAATGAACTGTTTCTGCTGTGTATGTACCTCTGCTCAACTCTGTCAGGACAAAAGAACCCAGAACACATCTAGAGGCACCCTCCAAACCTGAATATGGGCCAATACCAATTAAATTCTTTTTAAAAATCAAAATGTTAATATAGCAGGTTTATAGGCAAACCTGCTTTCTTGTATAACTATTGTAACATATTTGTTATACTCTTTGGCAGAAAGATTTGGATTGAAGGCAGGTATAAAATCTAGACCTGATCTATCATTAAGAAGAAATCAACAATATTTAGGCAAGTGATCACTTGCTAGAACTAGAGTCACATCTTGGAAAAACATTCCTTTTAGGCCTCTATGTAATTTGGTATCTGAGCTTAGACATGTAAAAGACTAGCATGCTTAAGGTGTTTAAGAAATAGCAATGCTAACAAGATTTGCCTCCCTAACATTTGCTAGGTTTTTTTGTTACCTATTTTTGATAGTTACAACATAAATACCATTGCTATTACTACTCTCACACTTTTGGCAAATAATTAAATAAAACTTTCCCAAAGTTATATTAGTAGAATGTAGCAGATTGAGAGTTTAAATGGGTGCTATTTTACTATCCTGAAATTTGAGTCATTACCCAATGATCGTTCTGAATTATATAAGTTTCAGGACTAAAATCACCCCTGTATTATCTTATTATGGAAGTATCAATATGATTGTTTAAATGTCACTAAAGTGTTTGTAAACAGCGTTATATTAGTTCCTTTATTGTGACTGTGACCAATAGCTTGTCAGAGACAAGTAAAAGGAAAGGCTAAGTTGCATTTCATAGATTTCAGTCCATGCAAGTTAGGAGGAGAGAAGTGAGCTTTTCCTGCCATAAGGGCCAAAAAACCAAGAAAGGAATTGAACAGTAAAGTGTCAGGGCAAAACATAGCCTTCAAGGGCATGCTTTCGTGCCCGCCTTTCTCCAAGTATTTTCTACCATCTATCTTTCACCAATTTCAAAGTTGCCACAATGGTTGGCATTCATCGAGGAGTTAATTCCTTTATTTTTCAGAGGCATCGTGATCTAACTCTGTATAGAAATGCCGTAACCAATATATCCAGAACCTCAACACACAATCTCCAAAGCATTTCTCCATCTAATCAAGTTTACAGTTAAGATTGGCTACTACAAATGTGTATTGTTTGTGGTTATGTTAAATGGATCTTGAATCAACTTCTTATAATGTAAGCACCATTTCCTAGAATTCTTTCCTTGTACTGGAATAGAGTTGGCTAAAAGAAAAATGTGTGAAATTTGGGAGATAGAAGTAATACAGCAGTCATTATTCTCCAAAGATTGTGGTAATCATGTGTAGTGATGAGTAAGTCACAGTAAACCACAGTAAGTGATGAGTAAGTCACTTTAGTCCCATGGTTCTCTCCTCCACATTTAATCTTCAGATTTCTTTTCACGTGTTCACTCCTGGACATCAGTAGCCAGCATATAGCCTCTGGGTTTTGGGTGAATACTAAGAGAATCATGAGTTTCTGTAGCAATGAGGGGCTCAGGCTGCGTTCCCGGCGCCGGGCCCCTTGTGCCATCCGGCTCCCAGTGTGTACCCGAAATAATTACACGGAAACTGTATTCATTTAAATACTGCCTGGCCCATTAGCTCTAGCCTCTTATTGGCTAACTCTCACATATTTGTTTAACCCATTTCTAATCATCTATGTGTCACCATGAGTCGTGGCTTACCGGCATGAGTCTAACCAGTGTCCATCTTGTGATGGAGAAGCATGGTGTCTGCTCCACTGCCTTTTCTCTCACAGCATTCCCTTCTATCTACTCCGCCCACCTAAGGGCTGTCCTACCAAAAGGCCAAGGCAGTTTTCTTTATTTAACCAATGAGGGCAATACACAAATAGAAGACCCTCCTACACCAAGTTTCTGCTAAACTTCTTAACAGGTACATTTTCATAGTTCTGTCTCTCATGGTCTCAGTTGTATCTGACCACTGAGAGTGACCATTTGGTCTTCTGATTCTTCCTCTTTTCCTTTTTCTGTCTTCATTATCTTATGATTATGAGAAGTCTACACATAAAATAAATCCTCTATCTTAGGTTTTTAATGGTTCTAGTTTGCTTAGTGAATTCTGAGTGATACAGAAATTAGTGCTTGGGGAAGCATGCTACCATAATAAAAATCTTAAACCACTAGGTTTTAGGATCAAGGAATCAGCCTCATAATACTTAGAGAAAACCCATAAAGCTTAAAAGAGAACTTTACTGGAGGATGTGCCATACATTTGAATCCAAATAACAAACACAGGTCAAACTGAAAACCTCAACTTTCTATAGGCATCTGTTTAAATGAGATATTTAATGAGATAAAAGCATGATGTGTATTTTCAGGAAATGAAAGGTTACTCAAAGACAGGTATCCAGAGTTTAGACAGTACGTGGAGCTGAGAACCCTGGATCAGAGAGAACTGAGGATGATTAAATCAGTAACATTTAACATTTCTGGTGAAGTTTGGAGGTATAAAATAAGTTATTAACTATATTTGGTTTTATACTTACCTTTCCTTTTCTCTTTTATTTAAAAGACACTTTATTTGCTGGGAAGTTGTGGTGCACACCTTTAATCCCAGCAATTGGGAAGCAGAGGCAGACAGATCTCTTTGAGTTTGAGGCCAGCCTGGTCTACAAGAGCTAGTTCCAGGACAGGTCCCAAAGCTAAAGAGAAACCCTGTCTTGAACCCCCCCCCCCAAAAATCCATTTTGTTTTGCTCTTTATCTGATTCCCGCAGCCTCTTCATCCATGAGCAGTATAGTCTCTCCTGTATCCTGGACCCAGGCTTAAACAAGATTGGCAAATTCCCTTCTTTGCTGGCACACAATGAAAATATGGTGGCCAAAGTCAATGAGGTGATATCCACAATCAAGTTCCAAATGAAGAAGGTGCTGTGTCTGGGTGTTGCTGTCAGCCATGAGAAACAACTGATGATGAGCTGGTCTACAACATCCACTTGGCTGTCAACTTCTTGGTGTCCTTGCTCAAGAAGAAATGGCAAAATGTCCAGGCTTTGTACATTAAGAGCACCACAGACAAGCCCCAGCATCTGTACTAGCACACCCCCAAAAACCTTAGTGCTACCAAAAAAAACCCACAAAAACATTTTGTTTCATAGCTACTGCTATGAAGTTGCTATGAACTTCTAATTTTGAATCTCATTCCTGCTTTTGTGCATCAGCATCTATTGTCATTATGTTATTTTAATTCTGACCAATGTTATTAGAAGATCATATATGTTTGCGTTTTTAAGTTTTTAAATTCAAAAGACTTAAGTGTAAAGTAAGTAGACTCCAAAGAGTCGCCCTGTAGTTGGTTCTTTGTTTGTTTGCTTGTTTGCTTTTCACTTTTTGCTCTTTTGGGGGCCTGCCACCCAGCTCCTAAATAAATACATGGAAACTTATTCTTGGCTTGTTTCTAGCCATCTTTGCTAACTTAAGCTATCCCATTTACCTTTTGTCTCTGGGCTTTTACGTTTCTTTGTTGTATATCTCTCTTTCCTTCTTACTCCTTGGTTGGGTATCTGTTGGATGGCTAGATCCTGGTATCTTCCCCTCCTTTTCCTTTTCTTACTCCTTGCTCCTCTCTTTTTTTTATCATTATATTTATTCTCTCTGCCTGACAGTCCCACCTAGCCCTCTCCTGCCTAACAATTGGGCATTTAGCTCTTTATTAGACCAACCAGGTATTTTAGGCAGGCAAAGTAACTTAGCTTCACAGAGTTAAAGAAATGCAACCTGAAAGAATGCAACACATCTTTGCAACATTAAATAAATATTCCACAACATAAACAAATGTAACACATCTTAAACTGTTGTAGAAGAGGCCGCATGTTCATTTCCCAGCTGCCTGGAGGGGAATCCCACATCATTAAACTAATATTCCACAACACCACCCTGACAAATAACCTAATTTAAATGAAAACTTGCACTTTGAGCCAGAGCTAAATCATTCCATAAATGGATATGACTTTGAAGGATCTTTTGTAGAAATTAACACCTTTAATATATTGGAGAGATATGAATTATATATAATTGCCAAGCAATTAATTGCTCTCAAGTCTAAACATGCATGTACCTTTCATGGAGGAATGGGTTATAGATTTGTGAAACCTATTTTAACGAATAGCTGTAGAGCAAACAATGCTGTCCCAGTTTTTGACCTATCCCATGACAGAACTGAATAGTTTGACTTTTGCTTTGTTAGATCTCTGGACTACTTCTACCTGATGTAGGTGCTAAGAACTGAACCAGGGTCCTCTCTGGTTCAGAGCAGAATGCATTCTTAACTGCTTATCCATCTCTCCAGCCTCTGTTTCGATCTCTTTGTGTACACTAAATATTGAAGTGTCTTTTAAAAAGTAAATAGGGAAATAAAGTAATAAAATAAATGAGGTAGAAAATAAATCTTTAATTCTGTGGAAGAAAAGGACTTACAAAATAACAATATCTAAAGGTCTAATACACTAAAGGTCATAAAATGTCATTGATTGGTTGTATGTCAGCACTAAATGAAACACTTAAGAAAACAACAGCCATGAGATAAAGGCAAAGTGATAAAGTTTATTTCAAAATAGATCAGCTATCGTTTGACTGGGGAGTGTGCATTTGAAGCTGATTGCTTGTTTTCTTCCTTCCTCCAAGACAAGAGCATATGTAAATGACAGACATAAGGAAATGGGGAGAAGGGGAAAAGGATAGACTTTATAGAAACTACTAAAAAGGCAATAATGAGGAATGATTTAACAAAGGTTTCAGATCATTTGAGAGCCTGGAACAGAAGATGGCAAATATAGCTCAACTGACAAACATTTAAAATGATGCAAAGCAATGGAGAACTACAAAAGAGGGCTATGGAAACAGATTTCAATGGACCAACCACCCAGCGTGCCAGCAAGGAAATATTTGAGCATTTGTAAGCACCAGTTTAGTGCAAAGAAACAGTCTTCTTAGTTGAAAATCAGTATAAGGAATCATTTCAAGAATTTATTTTTACTTGTTATGAGAAAAATAAAATGAGTAAGAACAAAAATACTCAGAAAAGGGATGCAATAGATAGTTTGTGGAATATGAGATTTGTTGACAGAGGTTTCTGTCCTGCCCAGTCCCACAGCCAATCTGTCCCAAGAAACACACAGGGGTCTACATTAATCATAAACTGGTTGGCCTATTAGCTTAGGCTTATTACCACTTGCATCCTACATTAACCCATAATTCTTGTCTGTGCCAGTCAGCGAGGCATTCTCATCTTGCTTCCTCTGCATCTGGGTGACGACTGCAGACTGCACCTTTCCTCTTCCCAGAATTCCCCTATTATGTTCACCCTGTCTATACTTCCTGCTTGGCTACTGGTCAATCAGCATTTTATTAAACCAACACAACTGACAAATCTTTACAGGGTACAAGACCATTGCCCCATAGCAGAGATTCTTAGTCATAACTCCAGGAGATTTAATTTCCCTGAGATGAAACTGCATTACTATAAGTACACATTACAGTGTGACTAGAAAGTCTACCCACTGTCCCTGGTTTGGAAGGCTTTGGGATTTTTAGGATATTAGAATTATTTGAAGACACTACTAGGTAAGAGATTAAGAAAAAAGACCCTTATAGCTCTTTCCTTCTCTTCTCTGCTACTTATTGTCCCTGCTTTCTGTACATATATACTTCTATACATTATAAATATCAGATTCATAATTGTCTCAGAAATGCAGAACCAAGTCACCAAGAACCAAAGCCCCTGAAACTGCAACAAAATAACAAATTCTTCAGTGATGTTTATTTTGTTATAGTATTGTTTGTTTTTCTGGTTAATGAAATTCATTAATTTGTTAATTCATTTAATGGGATACATTTTAAAACCTTTGGAAATATAGTATACTCTGTAAACTATGCAAAACTATGAGCTGTTTACACTCATTGTCATAACCACAGAGAAGGCTCTATATACATGTACATGGCTAAATTTGGCTGGAACATTGAACATGGACATCTATTTACATGTGGCTTTGTACTTAATTTTTTGTATTAGTCATTTTTCATAGGGTAAGTGAAAAGAAGAGGAGATAGAAACTAGACAGATAAAATCAGGGACCTGGAAAATAGAAGTCTATAAATGTCCTTGGATCTTTGTCTGAGAAGAATATCAGAAGAGAGCTATGATTGTTTAGCTTTTTCTAAAGCCGTACATTTGATTGAAGGCTGTACAAGAGGCTGTTACCACAATGCCAGTCCAGACACCAAATCCTTCTGCTTAAAAGTTTTGGAACTAGATTTATGGATTTTTATGTTAGAATTGGGTAATATCCAGTCTCCTCCATCCATCTTCTAAGTGATGTTATGGTTACCATGTGGGGGTGGTGGCGATTTATCAGTTGTCTTTATAAGGGCTCTTCTGAGGCCTGCTAAGGGAAACCTATTTCCTCCTGTTGAGAAGAATGGGACCTACTTCTGTCCTTGACTTACTGAAAACTATGTCAAAGAGATAGGAAGAATAATTATCCCTTTCGTGAGGTAATGTACTCCCTTTCCCAAACCCAGAAACCCACTCTCTGTGTAGTCATTATGATTCTATCATAGGGCTCTGTGTGGTTGATCAAGCTTAACTCAGGAAGGTATAATTTCTTCCTTTCAGCTATTGGTCATGCTTTTTTTTTTGGCAATTTGGGGTTTTCCTTCTTTGAAGATAGCCCCTTTTGCTTTATGGCAATACTTTCTCTCTCTTCTCTAGACAACTGCCAAGATTTACAACTTGCCATACCTATGGTTTTCCTCCTAAACGCTAATGAAGTTGTCCTCAATCTTCCTTCAGAGATGTCTGTTAAATTCTTTTATTAATGAGACTGAGATCCCAAAAGAGGAAATCCCAATCTCCCTAGTGACATCAACTGAGAGAGCATTCAAGGCTTCACTCTTATCTCATTTACCACAAACAACTCATTGGGGTGTTTTTCCCACCAGGTTTTATATTTTATTTAGACATAATAAAGTTAGTCCTTTTGTAGTACTTCTGGTATATTTCCTAGATTGACAGTCACATTTGAAAAATTTTTTTAACCTTAGCCAGTATTTTGAAAAAAATACTTCTTTAAAAATACATCTTTAAAGATCAATTTTTCCCCAGAGTGGTACTGTTGACCACATGTTCTTGGAGGTATTACAGTGTTCTTGTGTGTGTTGATTTTGAACTAAGTTAAAAACTGATACACCTCTCAGGAGTATCTAGAATCAGTCCACTGAAGTGGAAGGAGGACTCAGAGATGCGCATGGAAATGCAGATTTAAATCAGGGTAAACTTTAATTAGAGGTTTACTGAGCAAGTTCTCCAGAGGCCCAAAAGTGTAATAATCAACAAAATAAGACATAACTGGCATCTTGAGTGCAAAGATTAAAGATAAACATCTCCATAGTACTTCTCAAATTAGGTTCTTGTTTACTTCTTTTTGGTAAGTTTTTAATTGCCTCTAGATCATCAAGTTAAAAAGATAAGGGGATTGTCTTTTTAAACTTCAAAATGAACTTCCTGGGTAAGACTGACTATATTTCTCAATATGGGGACTTTGTAAATTTTCACATGGATAAAATAAACTTTTAGTGTAGTTTGATTCTTTGCTTTATGTTTTATCCATCTGCCACATGTGATTATTTTAGTTGGTATACTGATAATAGCTTGCATCTATATATGGTTTAAAACTTATTACTTATACAGAAGCCAAAGCATATATTTTAAAATGTCTTTTTGTCTGGTAAACAATGAAAATGAATGGTAACAGATGAACCTCATGCTAGGATCTTTACGACACACATACTTAGACTTACTAAATACAAATTGTTTAGTTAAACAATAAAGTTAGTTAACTATTTTTCAGTGATTTTTTTCCACTTGGCAAGTGTGTACCTATAAATCTTCTCTTCCTTATTAAATAAGTAAGAGATATGATTCTAAATTTACTAAAAATTGGGCTCTTGTCATTTATTTTCTCCCCCTCTGTGTTCACCACAGTGTTACAGATGGCAGATGAACAAATATTTATGGAGAAAATACATGAACCATAATTTAGCACTTCCCAATGGATTCATAATTACAATCACATGATGAGACAAAATTAAAAACACACAACCAAATCAGAATTATATTCACTATTTCATTTTTCTTAAAACAGTATTCAAATAAATTTTATAGGCACAAAGAGAGGGTTACAAAAATCAAAAGATGCAAGGCACATACATTTTTGAAAAGATCACAAGTCACAGAACTGACGAAGGAACTGAACGTTATATTTAGAAGTAGATTTAAAACATGACAGTTCATGACACTGTATTTATTAAGGAACACACTTTACCTATGAGATTTGGATTTTTGCTCTACTATGCTTTGCTTCACACCTCTTTTATATGAAACACAAAAAATGCTTTTGTACATGACATTGTAACAGGAACTCTTTTAATTCTCTGATATATTTATAAAAGTCTTTCTGAATGTATAAATTACAATTTCAATATTAGTGTAAGCCAAATATAAAGTTGACACCAGCAGTACTGGTTTCAAAAAAGTTATTCAGTTATTTTTTTAATGTTTGCTTAAAACTTCTACCACCTCTTTAATACTTATTTCATGGACTAATTTCTTAGTTACCAACTTGAACACAACAAACTGTCATAGACTAGTGGCCTACAAACACCAGAAGTTTATTACTTACATGTCAGGGTGTAGAATTCTGAGATTTTTGGTTCTATCATGGTGAAATGCTGGGTTGGATACTTTTTCAAATTATTGATTGCTGACTTCACACAGTATTCTCATACTAAAAAAAGAATGTAAAGAGCTCTCTTTCTCTCTCTCTTTCTCCCTCTCTCTGTATGTGTTTGATGTAGGAAAACTTGCATATCACTGTGTACACAGGAATGACAGAGGACAACATTATGGATTTGGTGGATTTTAGAATTTAATTCAAGTCATTATGGTGGATCAGTAAGCAGTTTAGCCCATCAAACCATTTCACCAGTGATTCATAAAGGAATTAGTCTAATCTTAAAGTCTCTACACTTAAATGGCTTAATTCTCAAAGAACCACTGGCAAGTGCAATGACAATTGTGTCGTAGGAACTCCTTTAGCCAGTAGCCTTTAAGATACCAGTCCACTTGGGCTTGGCCTCTTACACTATAAATGCCGATGTAAAGTGCGTCCTGGTTCATGCATAACACGATGATGTGTCAGCCTACCCCTAAATAAATAACCCTTTATTATACTCAGTTCTGAGCTAGTGTGGGATTTCTTTCTAGTGTCTGTCTTCACAATAGGTTTCATTATATGACAATGAAATATTTGCTCTTTGGCAACCACCATTCTCAATGTTACTTCTTCCATTCTCCATAGTGGTTTGTTGCTAGATATATAGCTGTCCGTCTGGAGCAGCTAGAGCCACCATTCACAGACTCCCTTGCAGCTATGTTTTAACTAATCTACTGAAACTAGAATTGGTATGCTATGTATGGGTCATAAAATACCTATTCTATGTATGGTTATGTCTATGTATGGGTCATAAAATACCTATTCTATGTGTGGGTATGTCTATGTATGGGTCATAAAATACTATTCTATGTATGGGTATGTTTATGTATGGGTCATAAAATACTATTCTATGTATGGGTATGTCTATGTATGGGTCATAAAATACCTATTCTATGTATGGGTATGTTTATGTATGGGTAATAAAATACTATTCTATGTATGGGTATGTTTATGTATGGGTCATAAAATACCTATTCTATGTATGGGTATGTTTATGTATGGGTCATAAAATACTATTCTATGTATGGGTATGTTTATGTATGGGTCATAAAATACCTATTCTATGTATGGGTATGTTTATGTATGGGTAATAAAATACTATTCTATGTGTGGGTATGTCTATGTATGGGTCATAAAATACCTGAAAAGATAAGTGAGCGTTTTCTACTTTTCCTCTCCTAAGAGATAAACTATAGCTATTTCTGGAATCTAAATTGGGCCATGCAGAAGAAAGTAACTTTATTTTTGGTAGAATCACACTGTAAAGAATTTTAGTTTCTGGTTAATATCATAGGGCATGGTTACCTGCATATCTGCATTATTTACTTGGTTCTTTTATGTAAGGAAAAAGATTCATATTGTCTATATTTTTGACATATTTATGGTAATAGCTTTATCTTCACCATTAGTAAATCAATTGGACCTAGCAAAGGTTTTCATTACTCTAATCCAGAATGATACCAAACTTACCTATATCTATTTTTTTCTAAAAGATCAACTATAGTGTTTTCATCTGAAAATATTTGTAAAATGTCCTAGTTTATAACAATTATTCAACAGATGATAATTACTGATTAGAATTTCAGGCTAAATGTTTTAGGAAAATTAATAATGACTCATTCCTATGTATTAAAAAATCTATCTTGTAGTTAATAGAGGGTTCCAACTTTATAAAATGTTGTTTTTAAATAGTGGTACTAAAAAGTAAAAGCCAAAGAGACTTGGTGCTTCAAATGGCCTTCACTCCATCTGCCTAGAAGTTCCAGATAACTGCCAATCTCACAATCTGACTTTGCTACTAATTGTGCTCTACTTTGAGGAATGATATGGGTTATAATCTGCTTGAGTTTAAATAGAAGGGTTGCGGTCCATTTGCTAGCATGCATTCATTTAGTAGATGTATGTTGGATAAGTGATTGAAGAGGCAAATGTTCAGTTTCCCAGAGATTTGGTAATGTATCAAAGAGATAAATTTATTGTCTCATGGAACATGAATTTCACTTGGCATAGAGAAAGAAACAAACATGAAGTTTTAAAGTGTTGATAAGTACTATAAAGGGAATAAAAAATAGGAACAATATTATAAGATAATATTCAGCAAGAAGGGATCCTCATATGCAGCTTTCTCAAATTCTTTGTGATCAGGTCACGTGAAGCTCAGATTTGGGTGGTTGGTGTAAGACAAGAGGACTAGGAGTGAGTGTTTTAGGTAAAAGATCATAATCAAATCCTCAAGCATTTTTATATTTAATTTTGGGTGTAATATACATCTAGATATTTAATTGTTATCTAAAAATAAATGACAAGTTAGATATAAAGAGAGGATAAAAGAGTTGGTACTTCTATCAAGAGCCTATGTACACAGGCTTTTACTTAGATGTGATGTGAATAAGGCAGACAAATGCCATAGCTTCTAATGATGTTTGCAATTAAAACTGATTCAAATGATGGAGACTATTTAGCACAACAGTTTCTAAAAGTTACATTCTTTGAAATAAAAAATATACATGATGTCAAATAAACATTTCTATGAGTTTTTAAGAACCACTAGGAATTAATTACCTTTAATAAAATCTCATGCATTATGATTTTATTTTTAATTTGGTATATAAAGAAGGACTAAAATGTTGAATAATAAAATGTTGGTGAGATTAAATATTCAGGTAAATTCTCACAGATGTAGGTATAACTATCATAGAAATAAAAAAAGAGACTATCTAAAATTCTTTTTAAGCAATGTTTATTAAATATTCTTTAAAATCTATTGGGAAAATATAACAAGTTTAGGTATATTGGAAATCGAGTATGAAAAAAAGGCTCTTATTTTACCTCTATGTCCTGTCTTCAATGATGCTTGCAATAACAGAACATGAACCAATCTATGAAATTTAATGTCCCAAATAAGATTCAGCATGCCTTAACAAGAATACAGTGAAGAAAAAGTTGCTGTAATTATGAAACTTGCAGCTATTAAGTTATTTAAGTTGTGTATGTTTGCTGCCTCTTTTTACAAACTCTAAAATAAGCAATCTTAGAAAATAATTTTCTGGGAAATGACTTAGATAACCAGAGATAAGAAATTAAAATGAATTATTTGGCAGCCATTGGATGGTAACATTGGATTCAGTTCTGCGACTGAAATTGCCTCTGTATTGTAAGCAGCTAGAAAACACTTTCTCAAATGATCAACATCTATTTTCAAAATTGTACTTATGGATAATACACAGAGTTACAAATGATCACGGACTTTCCTTCTGAGAATCAATCCAGGAGAAATCTTCAAACAAATAGGTACCTTTTAATATGTCAAGTCCCTGCTGTGAACTTGAAGACAATCGTAAGAGATAAAGAGTCCAGGCAAAATATATAATAAATAACCCCAAAAAACTAGAATTTGCAGAGTTCTAAATCTTTATGAATCCACAGGGTGTTCGCAAATATATTTAGAGGGCAGGGATTTCAGAGCTAACATAGAATCTAACTCATTATCTTCCTCTATTTCCTCTTATAAGAATTCTGAACAGAGGGTAGCTAGAATAGCAGCATTAATCTAAACTTCTTTCCCATCAAAAGTTCATTACAAGTGCCCTTGGCTCTGTTCTCAGCTCCTTCATCCCTGCACAGCTCTCCTGCATGACTTCAAAGAGAACGTTCTACACAGGAGATAGGAAAGGGAGACTGGGGGATGAGAATGGGGACACCTCTGTTAAAAGAGAGGCTTAATTAAGTACATATTTGAAGAGTGCCTTTGACATAAAATAGCAGTAAGAAAATTCAGTACTATTGACACTGGATGAGAAGGACTTGGTCCTGCAAGCAAAGCTTTACAGAGATTAAGGCAACAGTTTATATTCTTCTCCTCCAGGCAAACATTTTTTCAATGGGTTCCTTTATTGATCTGCCATCCTGAGAGAGTCAGTAAATCTAGCATCTGCATATTGATTCCAGGTTGATTCGGAAGACAAGGCAAGAGAAAGTAAAAGATATATCTTTCTTAAATCTAAATAAGATTACAATGTGTGTGCTTATAAATGTAAGGACATTTCTTTAAAAAAGGGTTATAAAACACAAAAATTAATGACAAAGAGATTATCTATGTGGCAAGAGAAGGTTTTTATTTTCATTTGTTACTTGGACATTTAACTGGAGGGTATTAGTGGTGAAATAGCCAATATTAATGTAACAGCATGTGAAAATTGGAAGTTTAGAATGAGGCACCAAGATTCCACAGCTATAAAATCCCAAAGTGAGATGCCAGACCAAAATACAAATCATCTATAAAAACAACTGGTTGGAAGTCTCTAATGCCCATAATGAAAGGATTGAGAATAAAAGCCATGGAAACAGGCAATATTTGTGAGGATATTTTTTTTTTAAGTGATCTGTGCTGAGCTCTCAGTCTCACTATCATCCCAAAGGCAAGACATGAGAATCCTTCTTTCCCAAGACACAGAAAGGAGGGTTTCACTGAAAGTATATAAAAAGCTTTGGGGTATGATTTGGCAACTCTTTAGTCTGTTATTTGAAAAATGCTATGACGTTCTTCAGGAAAATGCCACAATTCTCTGAGGTGGCATGACTAAGAAAGAGAAGGGAATTTGCCTACAAAATAATGGCATTCCCACTAAGGAAAAGGCAATAAAAAATTTCCTGAGCAAGTAAAGATAAGGAAGGCAGGAGGGATTCTGCAGACCTTTGATATTACGGTTGACTGGACTCTAGTAGAGACAAAAGGAAAGGCTAGAGTCTATGCACTAAGTAGACCCCTACATTATTCCTAAGGAGAAAACAAGAGCTGAAGATAAGGCCTTGGATGAACACACAGAACAGATATTCCTAGAGAAAGCTAGCCTACAAGGAACCACAAAAATTTAAATATCTTCAAGGCTAGTTCTCTCTAATGCTGTCTTGTGATAGTACCCACTAGAGTAAGAAATTCTCTAACAAAAGGTCTTTGGCCTTCATGCTCTTCGTATAGAAACAGCATCAGGAACAAGATAGTCCAGAAGAGTGAAGTGAAAAGATATGGTTCCTTCTTTCTCCAACTACCAAATAGCCAATCTTCAACCAGGTTTTGAATCAGTAGATAAAGTTTTAACATCAGACTTTTGACTGTTGAGCACAGAACAATGTAATTTCTCTACTCAAAAAGCAAATGAAAAAAAGCAAAACAAAACTGTAAACAGACATGTTGACAGGCTCCTAAAAGGTGAGCTCAGAAGTCTGTGGTAGGATATTAATTCAAGGCCAGCATAGTGGGATGTTTTCTCCAACCAAGGACACACACACAAGCCTTTAATATTACTTTTGATTGGCAAATGATAATTGTGTCAATTCAAGGTGTGATGATTTTTTGAGATATATAAAACCACAAATGACATGATTAAATCAAGCTACTGACAAATTCATCACCTTAGTTGACTTTCAGTTTTCATGTTGAGACATTTGAAATTTGTTCACCATGATTTAAAAATGCTGAATACAATCTTGCTGATAATAATCATTTTTCAGTGCAGTAATGTTATGGGACAATGGTCTTTTATCCTGTCACTTGTATTATTTTTAATAATATGCTGATTGGCCTGTAGCCAGGCAGGAAGTACAGGTGGGATGACCAGGCAGGAAGTAGAGGCAGGGCAATGAGAATTCTGGGAAGAGGGAAGTTTCAGTCTGCATTCATGACTCAGATGCAGAGGACACAAGATGTGACTGCGTCGCCAAAAAGGTAACAAGTCACGGAGCTAACACAGACAATAATTATGGCCTAATATAAGTTATAAGAGTTAATAAGAAGCCTGAGCTACTAGGCCAACTAGTTTATGATTAATATAGACCTGTGTGTTTCTTTGGGACTGAATGACTGCAGGACTGGGTGGGACAGAAACCTCAGTCAATAAATGTTGCCCAACATGGGGCAGCAGGAAGCAATTCTAGAAAGTGACATCCCCTCTTCCAACAAAATTTGTCCTCACAGTTAGAGACACATTTTAGGGGTTGATTATTACTCACATATGGTTGGGGGTTGGGGTGGAAATTATGTAGGTCTAGAGATCTCAAAGAAAATAAAAGGGAAGATTGAATGGGATAATAGGTAATTTAGTGTGAACTTATCACACTAATAATAGTAATAATAGTGAGTAGGAGTAAATACTTGTGAGCTATTATTTATGGGCAATTTACACTGGTATAGTTTCTTGTATATTGATACAAGTTCAAACTATATTTGTTATTTCTCTTTACAATATTTGTACACCTATGCAAAATTATTTTGTCATGTTGTATGAATGCATGTTTCTACCTCTGTTTAAGACATTTTGTATATTGATACAATTTTAGAATATATTTATCATATTGCATTATATATTTCTACCTCTGCTCAAGATGCTTATACATTGTTTATATTTTGAGGTCATTGTTCTCCTTTATTTGTACAGTTGTTTAAAGATTGTTTATTATTCTGGTATGAAGACTTAATCTTTAAGTTATATAGGTATTATAGGTCAATAGCCATTCACATTTGTTATACTTTTAGTAAGACTAATTAGGTTCTTTAGATACATAGAGATTGTATTCTACATAGATAGTTAACCTTCAACCACTTTAAAGATCTGTAGAACATGGCATTTAAATAATTTAGGATTCTGTTGACATGAGACACAGTTCTTCCTGACAGCACCAATCTATTCCTGAGAGAGTGTTGAGAACCTAAGACACGACACTTGGAGTTTGTCTTCTTGGCACAACTGGCCTTTGGGCAAGAAACTGCCCATGCCTTGACCACTGACAAAGTACATGATGTCTGGACTGGATAAGCAGGATACAAGGAAAAAGACTTTCAAATCTTGCCAAGACAAGATAAGAGAGTTTTGAAAAATTTCCTGCCTCTGGAAATGGTCTGTCAGTTACTCTAGGCCTTAGACAAATGTTGGTTGCTTCAACATTGCAAATGAGACTTTGGGTGATTGCTCAGGCATCCAGCTGTCTCTGTCATATACTGTACATTTTAGAAGCTGCTTGATTCCACTTCCTGCTTACTCAAGTAGTATATCTCCCTTCTCAGGCCTTCGATGGAGTTGAAAATTAAATAGTCATAGTTACCATTCTCTTATGATCTAGCCAAGCCATTTACAATACAAGACTTAGACTCCCTAGGATAGAATATTTATTAAAATATTTAGCATGCGTTTCTTGCTTAATATTGTTTATGCTGGTTGTAATTCTAATCTCATACTTAATATCTGTTCCTAGTGTATATATAGTTTTGGTTTGGAACTCTCTTATTTAAACAAAAGGGGGAAGTGCTGTGGGAGCTCCTTCCACTCCTACAGCCAATAGCATTAAGATACCAGTCCACTTGGGTGTGGTCTCTCATACTATAAATGCAGCTGTAAGTATGCACTCGTTCTCTTGCTTCCGGCTCTTACTTCTGGCTGCTAGACAGGAAAACTCAAAACCTATGCTTCTTGTCTATTTGAAACTTTTTTATTTATCAACAGCTCTGTAATACCTTTCTATAATGTATACATGACAAAATTCATATTGCTTATCTGTTAATATGGCACCATATTACCTATGTTTCACACTGCTCTGACCAAAACCTTTATAGAAACAAAAAATCAAAGATATATTTTAGATCTTACTTTCAAGGAATCATAGGGCATCATAGGACAGCAGATGGAAAGGTAAAGAAGTTCATATCTTGGTGATCAAGCAGCAAGAAGAGGGCTACAGGAATGAGCCATTGCAAAGTAATGCCTCAAGGACATCCCTTCGGTGACTACTTCTTCCGTCTGAGCCCCACCAATTGTCTCCACCATCTCATGACAAGGCCATTGCATTATTAATCCATCATGAAACTAATTGATTTATTTGTTCAGAGACCTTAATCTGAATGGGTAAATGCTTACTGACACTTTCACGGGTCAAATTACTAAGGCCCTAAGCATTTCTTAGTCCAATCAATTGACAATCAAAATTAACAATCTCAGACAGTTACGTTGTTTTCGTGGTTTGGTTATTGTGCATGCTGCTTTAGTGAACATTAGAGTTCATATATCTCTTTGACATATTGGTTCCACTTCTTTGAATATACAATGGAAATGAGATTGATGTACCATATATTAGCCTTTGCTTTTTGGAGGAATCTTCATAGTGTTCCACAGTATGATTTTGAAATGAGACCACACTTTTAATAAATTGACTAATGAAGTATCAATTATCTAAATCGATAAAAAGAACATGAGACTTTCAAATCTTCTGCATAAGGTTGGTGCTAAACTACCTCTAATAGAAAGATTAAGGCCTTGTTATAGAGCTCAGCGGTAAAGTACTTGCCAACTACATACTCCTCCATCTCTTTTTCTCTATATTTTGAGCAATCTGGGACTCTGTTAATCTATATCTACTGCAAAAAGATGCTTCTCTGATGAGTGTTGAGAAATTCACTAATTTATTGGTGTGGAATATACACAGGGATTAGGGACCATGTATATTATTGTGTTTTCTTTTAATTTTTTGACTGAATGAGCTATGTACAGAGAGACATCTCATTGTATAGGCTGCTAAGCTAAACCAACATATATATTTTAAAGGTATCTTGATTTCAAAATTTGGCTCTAAGGATATGTTGCTTGGAAAAGAGGTTCTCCTTTTGCTTCCACAGAGGAAGAGAACCTGTGGATTCCTTCCAGACTAATGTGGTTTGATGGACCAGGGTTCTCCAAAGGTCACTGTGAACACCCCCAAAAATTACATTTCCCAACAAAAAGCAGAAAGCAGTTTGGAGGGTACTATGCCCAAATTCCCTAAATATTGTTTATAAATTGTATTGTGTATAAATTGTATGTGGAATTGTCTTTGAAATTTCCTGATTCATGGAAAAGTCTGCTAGATACCAAGGGTCAATGAGTCTGAAGATGGACTGTCCAGGTAGTGAGATGACTGTCAATTCTAGAGTTTTGGAAGTTGCTTATGCTGCACTTCCTGTTTACTTAGGTAATATTATATCCTTCTGGAGTCTTTCATGGAGTTGAAGAATAGATAGTTATAGTTTTCCTTAGTTATGATAAAAAATAAAAGATATATAAATATTATAACTATAATTCTTACATGATACCTGTTTTGTTATATGTAATTTTACTATGTTAAAGTTAGAACCTTTATTTTCATTTAGACAGAAAAGGGGAAATGATTTGGGAAGTCATTCTGTATATGTGTTGCTTTTATTGGTTAAGGAATAAAGCTGTTTTGGCCAGTGGCTTGGCAGAATAGAGCTAGGTATGAAAACTAAACTGAATGCTGGGAGAAAAAAAGGCAGAGTCAATGATAAGCCTTGTAGCTGCCTGTAGGAGACAGACACACTGGAACCTTGCTGGTAAGCCACAGCCACATGGTGATACACAATTAATAGAAATGGGTTAATTGAAGATGTAAGAGCTAGCCAAAAAGAAGCTAGAGCTAAGAGGTCAAGCAATGATTTAATTAATACTGTTTCTTTGTGATTATTTCAGGTCTGGGAAGCCAGGGATGATTGGGCAGCATCTGAGAACAATTTATAGGTATAAAGAAAAGTAGATAGGAGTTGGTATAGTGCCATGTTCATTTATCAAAATAATAGCAATAAGTTCTCCTCTAGGGCCTATGACCTACCCAGCCATTGGTTCTTGGTCTCCTTGATAGTGTCAAGCATGAGTTTTGTCTTAAGGAACTGGCAAATACATAGTGGTTCATCACTAGCATAATATTGTGTGAGTCTTGCACCAGTTTGTGTATGCTGTCAGAACACTCAACACAATGGCTTGTATGTTTCAGAGCTGGCTAAGGCTGTTGTTTAGGCTGCATAGCACTTACAGCAGCATATAAGAGCTAGCCAGTGGAAATAAAGATTATCTACTTATTTTCTATAATTCAAAAGTCTGTTGTCTTATGAAATAAGGTCTCACCAAACAAATTCTGAAGAGTAACCAATAGCAATGGCTATAGCACATAATGTTTGGGGAATCTATAGAATACTCTTCTTAGCAACATCTTGAAAAGAGGTAATACATACCAGACACTGTTTATTTATTTTTTGATTTGTAGCTTATGATACCCGGGAGAGGCACTAGTGCCTCTTTAGATATAAGATAATTCTATTAAAGCTCTTTTTCATATATGTATATATTTTAGAAAGTACCTACCACAGTAGGTTTCCATTTAGTGTTAGTTTTCTTTCCCCATATTTTCTCTTCTACCCTTCCCTCCATCTTCCACCCAAGACAACACTTCTTGCTCCTTTATTATACATTCCCCTTCATACCACCTGTATTTTGTCTTTACTTCCTTGAAAGATCCTCCATGTCTTCTAATTAGTTTCCTGATTTATTTGGGTTCACCAGTTTAAACACATATATCTAAAGAATCAAAGTTAACATGTATGTATATATGATATACAACTTGTAACATTTATAGTTCTGAGTTTTAGTTACCTTATTCAGAATGATTACTTCTGGCTCCTTTTTTTTTTGCCTGTGAATTTCAAAATTTTCATTTTATTTACAGCTAAAAATGAGTTGTTCTTTTATGTGCCACATTTTCATTTAGATCTTCCATCAGTTGTTTTACTTTTAATTTTTTTTTGGCTATTCTGGATCACTGTAGTAGTATATATTGTCCTTTGGGAATGTGCCCTGGTGTCTTACATCTTAATTATGTGATAGGCTTATTTCTAGCTTTTGAGGAACCTCCACTTTGATTTCCATAGTGTCTGCATTAGTGTGTACTTCTACCAGCCTTGAATGAGTGATCCCTTTACTCTACAACCACATCAGCACTTGTTGTCATTTAGTTTTTCATCTTAGCCATTAAGAATCAATCTCAAAGTAGTTTTAATCTACATTTCCTTAATCGTTAAGGTTATTGAACATTTAAAAAATAATTCTCAGCAATTTTCATCTCTTCTTTTGCAAAGTCCCTATTTAGGCCTGTACTCAAAGTGAGGGTTCCTCCTCTGACGACTGCATTGAGTTTTTTGTTTTCTGTGTATATGTCAAATACCAACTTTCCATAAATCATCATTCAGTCAATCTCTGACATGGTGACTAGTTTTAGTTTGTGTTTGACTATTGCCTTCAAAATATTTCCTTATATCCACCTCTTAAAATCAATGTAACTTTTTTTAGTGTAATCTTTAGCAATGCCTTTGATCACGTGAGTACACATAAAGCCATTCTCTGACAAACTAAGATCACCACTAACAAAGACAGTATTTCCAAATACTTTGAATGTAAACATTTAGTGTTGGGTTACAGTAAAACTTCATCATACCTTTGTCTATATCACTTTGAACCAGATAGCCAGTGTCTGTTTGTGACATTTCCTCAAAATATGGGTAGTAATTCATTCAACCATTCAGCACCATCTTGACTCACTTTTTTTATCCCTCCCCCCCATTTATTGAAAAGGGTCTAAGTTTCATGTTAGTCTTCTGCATCACTGTTCTAAGTCTGAAGGCCCAACAATACCAATATGTAGACAAATTTCCAATTTTTTGTTATTTTTGTTAAGTTGCTAAATAGTTATGATGTTGTCAGGTATTCACTTACACCAACATCCCTGATACTGGAAGATAGATGGAGAGATTTTTAAATGATCTTACCATCAACTTTGGGATTTAGCTTGACATCTACCATGCTGTGCCCTGAGGTTGCCTTAGTGAGGGAAGCTCTGTATGAAGCACCTGCAGTGGTGCCATGGGAGACTTGGAGGATGCTGAGTCTGAGGTTGTTGGGGGCAGGCAATTTGTTGCTCTGCAGGAGGCTAGGAGATAGATTTATCTCTTAAAATTTCTCTTAAAGCCTTCATCCAATAACTGATGGAAGCACATGCAGAGGGGTTAGTTGTGCAACTAACTACTGGACACAGCTCTCAGAGTTCTGTCAAAGAGAGGGAGGAGTGATAACATGAGCAAAGGGGTCAAGACCATCATGGGGAAACCCACAGAAAAAGTTCACCCGAACTAGTGGGAGCTCGCTGACTCCGGACTGACAACCAGGAAACGTGCATCAGACTGGTCTAGTCCCTCTGAAAGCAGATGACAATGAGTGGTTTAGGCATTGCTGGGGCCACTGGCAGTGGGTACAGGAGCAATCCCGAGTAAATGATCTGGTTTTGGAGAGAGATCATTGCTCAGCTTAGACACAATTGGGAGGGCATTGGTCCTGCTTTAATGTGTTGATGGGACAGAATTTGAGGAGCAGATTGGGAGTGGGATGAGGGGAAGGTGGGAGGAGTGGGAGGGGAGGGAGGAGGAACTGGGATTAGTATGTTAAAAAAAAGAAATTTATTATATATTTTTTAAAAAATCTACTACCTCTTAACATTACCATGCTGGATACCAAGCTCCCAACACATGAACCTTTGGCAGACACACTTTACCTATATTCCAACCATGATGTTCTCTTCTATTGTACCTTACACTATCTTCAAATATTTTATTTAGGTACAAATCTGCTGTTTGAATTGTATAGTCTCCACTTGGTCCTATTTCAAAGGAGTGTTTTACCACATAATTTTTTACTACCCTTAACAAAGGAGATAGGATTCACATTAAAGACAAATCCACATAGATACATGTAATATGGTGGAATTAGCTATTTGAAATTATAGAAACATGTGAAAGAAGTCTTTATTTAAAACTAAAACATTCAACTTAACTATTAGAATTATGAAATGGTTGCATTATTATTAACATTATTGCGTTAAATTTGGTATAATTCTGACTATTAGTAACACAGCAACAGTAAAACTGGCTTTTTGGACAGTTTTAGTTACTATATTTTAAAAAAAGAAAACTATTATTGACACTAGGAAATTTGAAGGCAAATGGATGTAACTAGAAAAATTCATTCTGAATGAGGTAACCCAGACTGAGAAAGGCACACATTGTTGGAGGAGGCCACTTATTGGTTCCCGGCTGCTCAGCCCTGAAATAATTACACAGAAACTGTGTTAATTAAATCACTCCTTGGCCAATTAGCTCTAGCTTCTTATTGGCTAACTCTTACATATCAATTTAACCCATTTCTATTAATCTGTGTATCTCCATGTGGCTGTAGCTTACATGAAATAAAGCATTTTCTTTATTTATCAATGGTAATCACAGCATACAGAGGGAAATCCTACATCAACACATGGTATGTATTCACTAATAAGTGGATATTAGCTGTATTATAAATGATAACTATGCTACAATCCACAGACCCAGAGGGACTACATAACAAGGAGGGTTCATTGAGCGAACACCCAGATGTCCCTAGGAAAGGAAAATATGAGATTTCATTAGTGGACTGAGGGGAGTTATGGGAACATGAGCAATCAGGTTGGGTGGGATAAGGGGGAAGAGTACTGAAAGAGACTACTGGAAATTGGAGGCATTTCAGGGTCAGGTAAAAACCTGGCCGAGAGAATCTCCCAGGAATCTACAAGGATGACCTCAGCTAAGACGCCTAGCAATAGCAATACATAGCCTGAATTGACTGACCATCTCCTGTAACCATATTGGTGCCTAGCCAAATTGTCATCAGAGAAACTTTAACCACCAACTGATGGAAACAGATGCAGCCCATAGCATAATATTAGGCAGAATTTGGAAAATTCTATAGAACAGAGGGGAAAGGATTCCAGGAGCCAGAGGGGTCAAGAACATCACAAGAAAACTCACAGAATCAACTAATGTGGGCTCATAGGAGATCACGGAGACCAAACAGGCAAACTAGGAATTTTCATGGGACTGACCTTGGCACTCTGTATATAAATGACAGTTGTGTAGCTTGGTCTCTTTGTGAGACTCCTAACAGTGGGAGCAGGGGTTGTTTCTGACTCTCTTTTACTAGGTTTTGGGACCCGATTCTTCATAATAGAGTTCTTTGTCCAGCCTTAATACAAGGGGAGGTGCTTAGTATTACTGCAACTTGATATACCATGCATTGTTGAAATCCATGGGAGACCTGACCTTGTTTTGAACAGAAACTGAAGAGGAGTGGATGGAGGTGGGGCAGAGGGGAGTTGGGGGAGGAACTGTGAGGAGAAGAGGAAGGGGAAACTGTGACCTTCATGTAAGATAAATGAATTTATTAAAAATCTATTTGCTATAGTATCATATTAAGACATTCTTTTTTTAAAAAAAGTTTAGACTTGATTTGGTATTTATAACTCTAATCTAACTAAATTTATTCTTTTCTTCTTCATATACTCCCTTCAAAGACAGTAATACAAATCATGTTGGACATGAGAATTTCTTTGAAGAGTGGAAAATACAAACATGTGACATTGGTCTACCCATGGCCAACCTGGATCCATGAATCTTGCCATGAATATCAAAAATGTTGCCGTTTTACAGCCCTTCAGAAGTCTGATGAAAGAAAACATTTACACGATGGAATTATTATAAAATTATCAAAGTAATTTGTTAATAATTCAGAAGATAAGACCTTTTCAGTTTAAATTTCATAACCTTGTGCATTTTATACTAATGAGATGTGAATTTTACAGATGGTAGAAAGTTATATCATATGACAAGATTTTAGTTATCAGTACCACATTTGATCAACTTACTAATTTTTAATAAATACTAAGATTTCTACATAAAATTAATTGCTGTATTCATATGTACAGTAATTTATTGAATCTGAGAGTTGCTGACTTCAAGATTATTTCCCTTTGAAAGTACTGTTGTAAATAGAAGTGGAATTTTGTATTCATTTTGATAACAAAGTATTTTTATCTGTAATAGTAGAATTTCCTGTAAAAGCACAAATTATGAACTATGAAAAAAGATGGCTCCATTTTTACTTCCACACACATCTTTTTTATATGGATTTTCCCTTCTAAATTTAATTTTCTTTCTGAGTCTTCATTTGACAGTTTTATATCACTTTAAGTATAGGGTATAGGTTTTGGGATTTCCTGTCTTTCTAACTAAATTGTGATGTTTTGTTTGTTTGTTTTGTTTTGTTTTCTGGGAGGGAATAAAACAGCCAGTTTTGCTACCTCCTGACTATAAAGCACAGTGCTTTGTGGATACTTAGGCAAATTAAGTTTAGGGAAAATTAACCTTTTTTTGTCATTTTTTGAGACAACTTATCTCGGTGTATCCCTGGTTGTCATGGAACTCACTCTGTAAATTAGGTGGTCCTTGAAGTCAGAGAACCTCCTGCCTCTGCCCCTTGAGCGTTGGCAGTAAAGATGTGCACTACAACCATCAGGTTAGAGGAAACTAATTTTAAGAGGGAATTTTTTTTCCTCCTAAGAACCCAATATCCCTGCATATGTTTGGCTGCAAGCACTACACTAGACATGAGAGATGCTTTGTGCCTGAGGATTTGTAATATATTTATAGATTTTGTGTGTGTGTGTGTGTGTGTGTGTGTGTGTGTAAGACTCCACATATGTAAAAGAAACATTACTAAAACTTAAATCTCACATTAAACCTCACACACTAATAGTAGGAGACTTCAATGTTCCACTCTCGCCAATGGTCAGGTCAACCAGACAGAAACTTAACAGAGAAATAGGAGAACTAACATGACTCAAATTGACTTAACAGACATCTGTAGAACATTCCACCCAAAACCAAAAGAATATACCTTCTTCTCAGCACCTCATGGAGCCTTCTCTAAAATTGACCACATACTCGGTAACAAACCAAACCTCCACAGATACAAAAAATAAATAGAATTTAACAACAACACTACTCTCAGAAAGCCTACAAACTCATGGAAATTGAACCTCACCTGGGTCAAGGAAGAAATAAAGAAATTAAAGACTTCTAGAATTCAACAGAAATAAAGGCACAATGTATCCAAACCTATGGGACACTATGAAAGCAGTGCTAAGAGGAAAGTTCATAGCACTAAGTGCCTACATAAAGAAAGTGGAGGAATCTCATACTAGTGACTTAACAGAATACTTGAAATCACTAGAACAAAAAGAAGCAGACTCACCCAGGAGGAGTAGAAGACAGGAAGTAATCAAAGTGAGGGCTTAAATCAATAAAAGAGAAACAAAGGAAAAAATACAAAGAATCAATGAGACAAATAGCTGGTTCTTTGAAAAAATCAATAAGATAAACAAACCCTTATCCAAACTAACCAAAAGGCAGAGAGAGAACATCCAAATTAACAAAATCAGAAATGAAAAGGAGGACATAACAACAGACACTGAGGAAATCCAGAGACTCATTAGGTCATACTACAAAAACCTATACTCTGCAAAATTGGAAAATATAAAAGAAATGAAAGATTTTCTGGGTAGATACCAGATATCAAAGTTAAATCAAAATTAGAACAATTTATGTAGACCTATAAACTGCAAGGAAATAGAAGCTGTCATCAAAAGCCTCCTAATAACAACAACAACAAATCCTGGGGCTGGACAGCTTTAGTGCAGAATTCTACCAGAACTTCCAAGAAGAACTAATAACTATACTCCTCAAAGTTTTCCACTTTATTGAATCAGAAGGAACATGGGCAAAATCTTTTTACAAAGCTACAGTTCCCTGATACCGAAACCACACAAAGACTCAATCAGGAAAGAGAATTACAGAACAATCTCAGTCATGAACATTAAAGAAAAAATACTCATTAAAAATAAAATGCTGGTAAAATGTATCTAAGAACTCATCAAAAAATCATCCACCATGATCAAGTCGGCTTCATCCCAGAGATGCAGGGATGGTTCAACATACGAAAACCTATCAATAAAATCCATCATATAAATAAACTAAAAGAAAAAACATATGGTTATTTCATTAGATGCTAAAAAAGTGTTTGACAAAGTCCAACACCCCTTCATGATAAAGGTCTTGGAGAGATCAGGGATATAAGAACATATCTAAATATAATAAAAGCAATATATAGCAAGCAGACAGTCAACATCAAATTAAATAGAGAGAAACTCAAAGTGATTCCACTAAAATCAGGAACAAGATAAGTATGTTCACTCTCTCTATATCTATTTAACATAGTTCTTGAAGTTCTGGTTATAGCAATAAGACAACAGAAGGAGATGAAGGGGGTTCAAATTGGAAAAGAAGAAATCAAACTTTCATTATTTACAGATGATATGATAGAATATATAAGTGAACCAAAAAACTCTACCAGAGAACTCCTTCAGCTGATAAATACCTTCATTGATGTGGCAGGATACAAGATCAACTAAAAAAAAAAATAAGTAGCCCTCCTATATACAAATGATAAAGAAGCTGAGAGGAAATCAGAGAAACATCACCTTTCATAATAGCCACAAATAACATAAAATATGTTGGGGGTGACACTAACCAAAGAAGTAAAAGACCTATTTAACAGGAACTTTAAGACTTTGAAGAAAGAAATTGAAGAAGATATCAGAAAATGGAAAGATCTCCCATGCTCTTAGATAGGTAGGATAAACATAGTAAAAGTGGCAATCCTACCAAAAGCAATTTATAGATTCAATGCAACCCTTATCAAAATTCCAACACAATTCTTTTCAGACCTTGAAAGAAAATAATCAACTTGATATGAAAAAACAAAAAACCCAGGATAACCAAAACAATCCTGTACAATAAAGGAACTTCCGGAGGCATCACCACCCCTGACATCAAACTCTATTACTGAGCAACAGTAATGAAAACAGCTTGGTATTGGCATAAAAACAGAGAGGCGGACCAATGGAAATGAATTGAAGAACTTAATACTAATCTACACACCTATGAACACCTGATTTTTGACAAAGAAGCTAAAATCATACAATGGAAAAAAAGCATTTTCAACAAGTGGTGCTGGCATAACTGGATGTCAGCATGAAAATCCATATCTATCTCCATGCACAAAACTCAAGTCCAAATGGATTAAATACTTCAATATAATTCTGACCATACTGAACCTGATAGAAGAGAAAGTGGGAAGTGACCTTCAATGCATGGGCACAGGAGACCATTTCCTAAATATAACCCCAGTAGCACAGATAATGAGAGCACCAATAAATAAATGGGACCACCTGAAACCGAGAATCTTCTGTAAAAAGCAAAGGACACAGTCAATAAGACAAAAAAGGCAGCCTACTGAATGAGAAAAGATCTTCACCAACCCCACATCAGACAAAGGACTGATCTCCAAAATATATAAATATCTCAAGAAATCAGACATCAAAATTTCAAATAACTCAATTAAAAATTGGGGTACAGAACTAAATGGAGAATTCTCAACATAAGAATCTCAAATGGCCAAAAGACACTTAAGGTAATGTTCAATATCCTTAGCTATCTGGGAAATGCAAATTAAAACTACTCTGAGATATCATCGCATACCTGTCAGAATGGCTAAGATCAAAAACACCAATGATCTTATGCTGGAGACGATGTGGAGTAAGGGAAACACTCTTCCATTGCTGGTGGGAATGCAAACTTATACAACCACTTTGGAAATCAGTATGGCAGTTTCTTAGATAATTGAAAATCAACCTACCTTAGGATCCAGCAATACCACTCTTGTGCATATACCCAAAAGATGCTCAATCATACTACAAAAACATTTGTTCAACTATGTTTATAGCAGCATTATTTGTAATAGCTAGAACCTGGAAACAACCTAGATGCCCCTCAACCAAAGAATAGATAAAGAAAATGTGTCACATTTACACATTAGAGTACTGTTCAGCAGTAAAAAACAATGACATCTTGAAATTTGCATGCAAATGGATAGAACTAGAAGACACCATCCTGAGTGAGGTAACCCAGACCCAAAAAGATGTGTTCACTCATAAGTGGATACTAGCTATAAACAAAGGATATTGAGCCTATAGTTCATGATCCTAGAGAAGCTAAGTAACAAGGTGAACCCTAAGAAAAACATGTATAGGTCTACCTGGAAAACCAAAATAGACAAGATCACCTGACAAAATTGAGAACATAGGGGTGTGGGGGGAAGAAGGGAGGACAGAAGGGGAAGAAAAAGAAGAGGAGGTGCGAGGAGAACTTGAGAGAACGGGATAGTCGAGATGGAGGAAGGTCAGAGATGGGAGCAAGGAAAGAGTTATCTTGATTGAGGCAGCCATTATGGTTCTCTCAAGAAACCAGGCTCCAGAGAAACTCCCAGGAATCCGCAAGGATGACCCCAGCTAAGGCCCTAAGCAATAGAGGAGAGGGGTCCTAATCTTGACTTGCCCTGTAGTCAGACTGATGAATATCTTAAATATCACCAAGAAACCTTCATCCAGCAACTGAGGGAAAGAGAGGCAGAGACACGCATGGAGCACTGGACTGAGCTCCTAAAGTCCCGTTGAAGAGTGAGATTATGAGGAAAGAGGTCAAGACCATAATGGGTACACAAATTGAGACAGTCTACCTGAGCTATTGGGAGCTTACCAACACCAGTCAGACAGGGACAGAACAGGCAAAGGACCAGACTAGTCTCTCTGAATGTGGTTGACAGTTGCATGGCTGGGGCAGACTGAGGGACAGCTGGCAGGGGCACCAGGATTTATCCCTACTGCTTGTACTGGCTTTTTGGGAACCTATTCTCTTTGGATGGATACCTTGCCCAACGTAGATATAGTAGGGAGGGCCTTGAACCTTCCCTAAAGCAGTGTGCCTTACCCTTTCTGAGAACTGGATGGGGGTGGGGTGGGAGGGTAAGTGGAGGGAAACGGAGGAGGGGTGGGGGTGGCAACTTGGATTGGTTTGTATAATGAAAAAAGAGGTTTTTTTTTTAGATAAAATAAAATTTTGTTTGACATAAAAAAACCAAAAAACCCAACATCAGTTATTTTTTGAGACAAAGGAAAAGAGGGGGTGTCTGAGAGGAAGAAAATAGAGAAAGGAGAGTGAAGACAGGAGGGAGGAATCCAGGGAAATTTTGAAAATTTAAGTAGTAGTAATTGTAAGAATGTCAGATCAACGATAAACGACTTAATTTCATCAGACGGAAAGCCGCCAGCAGGGCACACGTCTACTCATGCACTGACCAACACCACTCCGTTTGCCTTTGGTCACAATTGCATGCACTCAGGAAATCCTGAGTAATAGCAGCTTTCTTTTTCTTTTTCTTTCTTTTTAACTCTATGTTCTCAGCATGCTTTGCTAATTATGTCTGTAGTCACAGGAAATAAAACACCTACACATTCAGGATTCTGTCTAATTTATTTTGCAGACCATGTTGAATCACCAATATACTCCTTTCTTTGTTTTAATCAACATTATATTGTCCATGCTAACCTATTATTGTCTTGTCTAGAGAAGCTATGAGTTAAATTTGCATGCCTTGAAGGAACAAGGCATCATTTCTGCTTTGACTTAACATTAAAAAACGCACGTAGGAGTTTCATTCAGCATAGATTCTAACATACACTTAAATCACTCTTAAAATAGAAATCAGTCTAATTCTTTTGGGTGTCATGAATTGCTAACGTCAATGCTAAGAACATTTTTTTTAGCTTAACTGTGGAAAGCATTGCAGTTTGTAAGTTGAGAATTATTATACAAGATACCATTTGAATCAGTGCAAATGCTAATGTGTAGTATTTATTTCTTAGCCTCATAGTAAGTAACCTTAGTATATTATATTTATAAGAGATTCTGTGCATGCTACATGATTCTTCAATTTAGTTGTTTTGAATAATTTATTATTGAACTCAAGCATTTTCAGATAGCAGATCTGAAAAAAATGTATGGTAAAATTGATAATGAATAGTTTTATAAGAAATAAAAACATATCTAAATTTATGGAGAAAGAGTTACATTCTTGAAAAATTTGGGTTAAGCATACTGTGCAATATAAAGTTTATGATAAATATTTTCAGAGGACTGGTTCGATGAACTCCACAGATTCAAAAGTCTGAGCACACACAAATTCCTCATGTAAAATGGTGTGGCATTTGCAGCTAATCTCTATACATATCCTTGTGTGTGCTTTACATTATCTTTGGAATACTTGTAAGGTCTAAAATAATGTCAGTGCTGTATAAATAGTACTTATGCTGTGTTATTTGAAGGAATAATGGCTAGAAAAAGAGGCTGTAGATGTTTAGTATGGATCAGAGCCCTAAGCACATAGTACAAGAAGGATTCTGAAGATGGAGAGTGTTTAAACTGGATGGAAACATAGGCTGTGTGCAGTGATGGGATGCAGAGAGGTGTACCCACATGAGTTGCAATTTCAGCTTTGGGTTAATCATGCAGCAAACTATTATTTTTAAATTTCTGCTATTTTCTAAGCGTTTGATCCATGATTAAATATATAGCTATAAAACTTATGGATAATTTCCTTTTAGCTTTTTAGCTTTTTTTCTGTCATTACCATGTCAGCATTAATTCCTCTATTGCTGCTTTATATAATATACTTTCAGGTAGGTAATCTTAAAATAATAAAATGTTTCTCCTTAGAACATGTCAGTAATAATTAAACTTCCTTGAATCTTCAAATAGTCTAATAGGGTTATGATGGCAAAATACTGATAATTTCGTCTGCTGTTATAAGAATGGACACAATCACATACTGTAAAGTGCTAATCTGTAAAAGTGGTAGTCCCTTTTTGGCAAGTTGTGATTTACTCATTAATCACCAACAACAACCCTGTGTCTTTCAGAGCTGCTTCCAGACTAATGTGACTGTTTCTGTCAAGAACACCCACTTTAGCTCAGCACTTGTGATTCCCACCGCATTTCCTATGACCATAATAGTCTGATCAGCTTAACAAATGCAATCAAGTACTTTCAGTATGATAGTGATACCATGTTAATCATAAAATTTCAAAGATACACCATATACCAACTTTTCAAAGAACTTACCCATTAAAATATGCATCTTTAGCATAACTACTGCTCAAGCAAGTTTATAGTAAACAAAGGGTCAGAAACAGAGGAGGAATACAAAATACTAGATGTGGGATGTAGAGTCAGTTCCATGTGCTGGCTTTGAGTATGTGTGCTCCGCTCATATTGCATGTGTTTAAACTCAGCAAAGCCACTTAGTAATTTAGTGGGTTGGGCAAGTCCCTTGTACTTTTTAGTAGATATATATTGTATACTTTTTATTTGCCTATAAATGTGATAACCATAGTGTACATGTACTTTAGAGATTTATTTTAAAAATTCTGTGTGTTAATATATGTAACACTACCTGCCATATAAATAAGCTATGCAAGTATTAGTTATTGTTATTAGTGGCATTACATCAAAGGATAATATATAAGAGTCTTAGCAGAATGTCTGTTCTCTATTATAGAAACCAGTCAAAAGACAAATAATCATCCCTAACATTTCCAGAGAGCTAGGCTATATTTTAAGAAAGTAAAAGCAAATCGGATCAGAACAAACCAAGTGCATCAACTCAGGATGGAGGAGGACTGATATAGCCAGACAATTCTTATTTAAAGAGAGAAATAAGTTGTTATGACTTTAAAGGGCAGGTTTATTTGCATTTTATTGTAGCTTGAAACAAGGTCTTGTTATTACTTATGAGTCCAGGCTGGCATCAAACTCATAAACTTTCTCCCTCAGCTTCCCAAATGCGAGGATAACAGGTTAGTGACAATACACCCAGCTAGGACAGGAAATGAAAATAGGCTTAAGATATAAATATGTGGTTGTACAACAGAGTGAGATCCACAAACCAAGAGAGAATGAAAATCACCAGATTTGGGAGTGCTTCAATGCTCTGGCTACATACAAAAACAAACAAATGAATAACAACAAAAGCTTCCAATATTAAGCCTCAGTTAGTTGCTACATGTTGGTGAAATAACCACAATTATTCTCTGAAAAAAATTGCAATTAAAGCAATTATATAGAATAGGATGTAGAAGTTATAAATCGTAGAACTTCTTTCCTTACTAAGGTAGCAAGCAAAACAAGTACCTCGTTCTAATTAAGATTCTGTGCATTTGTGTTTGCATTGAAAACTTGAAAGCTGTATGTGTGGTGACTTGCCTACTTAAAGTTAAGTGGATTCTGATGAAGGACAGTGGGTTTGTGTAAACTTAATGACTATGTCTATCCAATTCTAATTTTACTTAGTATTTTACAGGAATTCCTACTGAAGATAAAATCTGGTAAGATGTATGCACCATGGGCAACTGACTGTGTTAGCATCTACCTATGCTTGACAGTAACATCTCTAAATGGTGTGGGAATTCCATGTGGCAGGGTTATCAGTCAATATTCTGACTTTTTCTTATAATGTACAATAAATTGCATGGTTTATTTAAAAAAAAAAACAAATAGAAATTTCTTTCTCAGGGTTCTGGAAGTTGGAAAGTCCAAGATTAAGAAACTTGTAGATTTGATATTTGTTGAGTTCACATTTTCTCATGTAAAAGTCTGACTTCCTGCTCCGTTGTGCAAAAGCACTAATCCCCTTCAAGGTGGTGCTGCCCTCATACCTCATGCCCTCATGAATGCCCCACATCTGTCCTCTTTGTTACACTCTTACAGAGCATGCAAGGTGCACATCTGCATGTTCTAATGTCAGGATTTTGTCAACTTCCCAGGTTTTCTGTCACAAATGCACGACAGAGTGTAGGAAACAAACTCCCTGGAGATTTAGAAATGAGAACTTCCATTTTGGGCCAAATACTCCACATCCTTGCAACAAGGAGACAAAGGCAGGCATTTGGGAACATGGACCCTTGCCTTGGGTCTCAAACAGTGGGAGAACCTTTTGTGGTCAGAGCTCAGTGAAGGAAGATACTTGAAATGAACAGAAAAGTAGGTGTGTGGAAACAGGAGAATGAGAACATGGAGCACTGTGCAATCTGCTTCACTAATGGAAAGTAAATACTGGGAAATACCATAAGAAGGAATGCAGCTGGAAAGGCAGGTTGAGACTTGGGTTGCTAGGAAAAGGAATCTGAGTGCAATTTTAGTAGTGTTCGTTTGTGTCTGAAAGAGGAAAAGGTTCCCTAGATCTGTTAGTCTTCGGAAGGATGCAGGGGTGATATGAGGGGCTTTTGAGTCATTTACCACATCCTCTTCAATCAAATACTCTCCAGAGCTGATAGATTGAATGCTCTTAAATCGGAGAAAAGAGTTGTTGGCTGAATATTACAAAACTATGCCATTTTAACATTTGTATGATGACTCAGTGTAAAGTTCGTGTGTGGGGCAGAAAGGAGGGAGGGCTAGTAAACACACTAAGAACACATCACAGTGAATGTGTGGTGATCATAGAACAATTTCAGTTCTCAGACCTCACTTTTCCACTTATACACAGGTCACTTGTTGGTTACCTTGGCCTATGCCACGGTTGCTGGCCCATCAGCTTCCAGATTTTTCTCTATCTACTTTCCTTTTCTCCATAGGTGTGCTGGGATTGCAGGGCGTTTTGCTGCATGAGTTCTGGGAATTGCAATCTGAATCTCTTGTCTGGACAGAAAACATTTTATCCCGCAGTTATCTCCCCAGCCCAGTATGCTAGAATTTCAACCCAGACTTTTAACATATCAAATAGTAGAAGAAAATTACACCTTTTAAAAATCCTACTTCTAGACTTGGGTACGCATTTCAGTGGATAAAGTGTCCCTTTGAAGCAGGAGGGTGCTAGTTTGCCTTCTGGAACCCACCTAACACATTCGAAGTGTGGTGTCCTTGTGGTCACAGCCCTGAGGAGGTGGAAATGGGTGGAAGGCTGTAAGTCATCGATTATTCAGCCTTCAAAGGCTCCAAGCAAGTGAGGAGACCCTGCCTCAAAGAAGTGGTACATGGCTTCTGAGGAATGGCAAAGGTTTGGGCTTCAGCCTCCACATACACAGGCACACATGTGAATACAGATGAACACACGTTCATCCTCCATAACACAAATGAGCAATCACACACACACACACACACACACACACACACACACACACACCACAGAAAGAGAGAGAGAAATCACACTTTCATGAATGTTAACTATCCACTGCTACAGCAGTTGATTTAACTTTTAGCTCTTAATTTTGAATAGAAAGTTCCTTAACAAAAGTAGTACTGGGATTTGTACTTTATCTAACTTATTTTTTTAAAGATTTCCTCTTTCCTTCCTTCCTTCCTTCCTTCCTTCCTTCCTTCCTTCCTTCCTTCCTTCCTTCCTTCCTTCCTTCCTTCCTCTCTCCCTCCCTCCCTCCTTCCTTTCTTTCTTTCAAATCCATGTGTCTGTGCATATGTATACACATTCATGTTCTGATGCCTGCAGAGGGCAGAAGAGGGTCGCCATCCCCTGGACCTGGAGTTAACAGCAGTTGAGAGCTCCAAGCAAAGGTCTGAAGACCAAACTTAGGTCCATTGCAAAAAAGAATCAGTTCTACAACTATTGGTAGTTGTACTTTATAAAACATTTCCATTATTGGGAAGAGAGAGAGAGAGAGGCAGGCTACCATCCCACAGTTAAAAACACTTGTTTACCGCTGAGTAGTATTCTAATGAGTATATAATCCACACTTTCTTGATCCATTCTTCCATTGAGGGGCACCTAGGTTGAGGGATGGGGGTGGGCCTTGGACTTCCAACAGGGCAGGGCACCATGCCCTCTTTCAAGGAAGAAGGGGGAGGAAGGAGGGGTGGGGGGTAGTGGGAGGGGACCGGGAGAAGGGGAAGAAAGGAAAAAAAATTTTTTTTATCTTTAATTATGTTCTTGAATGGAAAAAATAAAACAAAACAATGTATGGAAAAAAAAATA
>PVIU01016033.1:0-46260 GCA_004026605.1 Ondatra zibethicus
ATTAGAATACTACTCAGCGGTAAAAAACAAGGACATCTTGAAGTTTGCATGCAAATGGATGGAAATAGAAAACGCTATCCTGAGTGAGGTAACCCAAACCCAGAAAGATGATTATGGTATGTACTCACTCATTAGTGGACCCTAGCTATAAAATAAAGGTCACCAAGCACTTAGCTCGCAAGCCCAGAGAAGCTGAAAAAAAAATACTCTCCAGCCAGCCACAGTGGCTCAGACTTTCAGTGCCAATTCTCAGAAGGTTGAGGCAGGAGGATCAAGATGGCTTTGCCAGGGCAGCACAGCAGCAAGACTCCCTCTTAAAGGAATATACAAAGAAATTCAGCACCAATATAAAAATGTTTTAAGCTCGGTGGTGGTTGTACACACCTTTAATCCCAGCACTTGGGAGGCAGAGGAAGGCAGATCTCTGTGAGTTCAAGACCACCCTGGTCTACAAAGTAAATTCCAGGACAGACAGAACTTTAACCACAGAGAAATCCTGTCTCAAAGAACAAAAAAAAAGGGTTTTTTAATAAATGAAAAAATAAAACATCCAAAAGCACGAAGTCAAATATACACATGTACTACATACAAATATATATGTATATGTGCACACATACACACACATACACATGTGTATATTCAAATCCACAGTTTCTGGTTGACTGTGCCTCGTGCATTGAGGAGATTTTTCCTAGCCTATTCCACTTAAGGACTTTTATTTTACGTAACTGAGTAGCTAAAAAAATGAAGAAATACTGCTCTAGCCACATGAAGTATGTTAATTTTTCTAGTTTTAATAAAATTCATATTATCTTGGTTCTCTTAACAAAAAGTTCATTAATACTACTAACTCCATAATTACTGTACACATGGTTTTAAAGAGATATTGAATACTAGCTGCAAAGTCAATGTCCTAAATAGTAAGACATTTCGGCATAAAATTTCATTTTTATCTAAAATATTTCTTGGAAAAGATTCTTATAATTATAATTGCTAAAAGGAGCACTTTGATACTGTTCATCCATCCTGACAAAGCCCTTTCCACAGAGGTGAAATTTTTCCAGAACTTGGACTAGCTGTGGGCAAAGATGCCCACTCTACCATACCTTCTCCAATATAAAATATTTCTACATCTAAATAAGCAACTATTTACTTGTATAACCATTACAAAATTTCAGATTTCTGAGACCACTTTGAGGAACAACTCAGAATCTTAAAACCCAGCCTTGACCTTACCCGAAGGCTCTGTGATTCCAGGTGACGTTGATGAATGCCTGCCAAGGCAGTGGCGGAAATGATATGTCAGCATTGGCACACAGATGTGAGTGTCACAGTAAAGGAGACCAGGCGAGGGAGTTTGTTTACCAAGAATCCCTTCCAGTGAGTCATTAGTTTCAGCTCACGCCCCTCCTCTGCCTTTAGGTTTACCTTGGAGCTGGATGAAAAGCCCTCTGTGGACAGAGCGATGGCAGAAAAGGAGCCGCAAGATTCCCTCACATCAAAGCAAGATATTCTCCACACAGGCCATGTCCATCGATTCTAAGAAGATTCTCAATGCCCATTGACAGTGTTTTAAACGTCCCTCTGGTTAACACACACTTCTCTTCTGAACTGTCCAGGTTTCTTCTTGGATAAGGGAATTTGCTCATGGGAATGTCAACAATTTCGAAGAGGAACAATAAGAATTACAAATCAACATTACAGGCTAAGGAACTCTCTGAGCTTACTTCAATCACACTTCTTTTCTGTCAGTGCACATATGCAAAGTTCATCTCAAAGCAGAAGGTACATGCAAGGCCAGCCTGCCAATCACACAATGAGTATTTCAAGGAAAGCCGTGCTTCATCTGGGCAGCCGACTGAAAGGAATGAGCTCTCTCCATCCTTCCTCACTGAGCTTCAGACTATCAACTGCAGTGTAGTTGATCCATTAAATTAAAGTCAATGAGCCTGCAAGGGATCCCGTACTCTGGACTTCTTTATAACTGAAAATTTTACAGCAAATGGTTATTTTATCACTTGGAATATGCCACAGTCATTTTCCTAAAGTACACGTTTATCTATTCTTACATAAATAAGGATGTTTACAACATTAGCTTGGACTCCTGCCTACCATAGAGCTAGTGAACTCCTGAATAGACTCAGAGAACTGTCCTAGACCATACTGTCTGGACTTTTGACTCTGGGCTGGATGCATTTGCATCTTCCCTATCTTTTTAACTCCTGCCTGTCGGGGCTGCTCTAAGCCATGAAAGATTGTTTCTCAGATCAGAAAGCAAAATGAACTTGAGGATCCCAAGTTTAGAAACTGACAGGGTCCCTAATTGATGGCATTAATGCCCAGACTAATGTGTCACTCACATCACCCTTTTAAATAATTAAATTAAATAATTTTTTGAGATTATAATAAAATAAAATTTCATGTGGACTCACCACATAAAAGCAATCTATTCAATCTGTATAATGCTACTTGTATGTATATGATTTCAGGGTTGACCATTGGGTGCTGGCCAATCAGTTAGTGTGCTCTTCCCTAGGGAAGACTGTTTCTTCTGCTCTCAACATTGCTTAGTTGCCTATAGTTCTTTGCATAGTGCTAAGGCTTCATAAGCTTTCCCCAGTCCACATTAGCATGGCCATTGCTGTTGTTCATGTTCAGGTCATGTTTAAGCAACAGCATTGATAAGACGTCACGAGTACAGCTTCTGACATTTCTAGGAGACACACTTTCCCAGCAAATTCCCTTTTCTTCCAGCTCTTACAATTTTCTGCCTTCTCTTATACAACGATCCCTTAATTATTATAAAACTGCAGTGGAAACATATCAATTATTTACAAGTTCTTCTGAGAAGAAAACAGTAGGAATCATATTAAGACACCATTTATTCACCTTCTGTGTTTTAGCATAGATTGCCTTCACACACTAGGCAAAATGTGTGTGGTTCATTCATTTACTTACTGAACAGATGCTTACTGGGGGGCAAGCCTCTGCTACAGCACCATTGTGTTCTCAGCACTGAGCTAAGACTTGGGCTAAAAAGTCAAACTGATCTTAATGAGGAGAACAGAGTAACAGGGCGATGATACCCACAGAAGTTGAGACACTTTTGGCTCCCCCAACCCCGATTTCTACTTTTTCATTAATCCTATTTACTTTATTAATCTTGAGAAAACACAGTTGATAACATTTTGACTCTTGGAAGTACAATAAAGGATATTCACCAAGTTTTTTTCTTCTTTTTTGTTTCTTTTGACTCTATGAAAATGTTCCTCCTCCTCACTACAACCCAGTCTCTTGAGTGCGACTTCTCCTATTAGATTGCCTACAGAATAATAGCTCTGCAGGGAAATGCATTAGAAGGCCTTCGCATACCGCAGGGTGATTAGCATGATCCACAAAATACATATTTGCAAGGCTTCCCTTTTAAAGCCTCGATGAGGTCATGTGTCCTCACCATTTATTTTCATGGGCTCCAAAGGCAGAGGCAGAGGCTGATTAGTGCAGCTGTTTTACTCTCTTGCAACATCAGCAAGGAAGAGAGAACACATTGTACTAACTGTAGAATCCACTCAGAAGTCTCACATACTGGATAGAAGCCAAATTTAGGTTTTGAAATCAATTGGCTTTTCCAAATGGTTCAAATTATTGACCAAATGAAAGATGTATCTTTTTTCATTCCAGTAAAAACCGTAAGTTATTGCAGTCTTTTATGCTTTGTTGGAAGATGGACAGCTACAAATTCTGAGCTACCCCAAGTTTCTAAACTTCAAGGATGAACTGAGAGAAAAAAAATTACTCAAAATTATAAAAATTTCTCATATTCAGATTACACCCATTTGGGTTCGTTAATTATACATTGAAGGCCCTTTTCAAAACTTGTAGTGATATTTCATTTGTAGTTTAATAAATAAAGCTTGCCTGAAGTTCAAAGAGTAAAACAGCTGCACTAATCAGCCTTACAAGCCAGGCAGTGGTGACACACACCTTTAATCCCCACACTAGAGAAGGATATAAGAGGGAAGGAGACAGCTCTCAGACCCAGTCTCATTCTGAGATTCCTGTAGATAGGATCGCCATTTCGAACTGAGGTAAAGGTAAGAGCCAGCGGCTGGCTGCTTTGTCTTTCTGACCTTCAGGTTGAACCCCAGCTTCTGTCTCTGGGTTTTTATTAATCATACTACAAAAACTAGAGAAAGCTATTTTTACAATGTCTAAAGGAGCAATATCAACTTTAGGACAAGAAAGTTTGAAGCTCCTATGTCAACTTCTCAGCCTTTCCCATGAAAAGGGAAAGCCATCTTTTCACTAAAGTGAGCATAATAACTGGGCAGTGTAAAGAACCACACATGCGCTGACCATCAATAAGCCACTCAGGAGAACGATACAAGTTTCTCAAGTGTCTAGCACCCAGTTCTAGGGAAATGAATAATTAATTCGGTTTGCAACATGTGAAAGCTAATTTTATTTGCCTAATTAATGGTACTGATTAACACTAGTAGTTTCTTGGTAAGTCAAGTATTGCTAAATCAATATTGTGAAATAGTTCATTTATCAAGAAATAGACTCTAGAACTAAAGGGATGGTTCAGCAACAAAGAGCAGGTGTTGCTCTTGCAGAAGACCTGAATTCAATTCTCGGCACCCACATATGGTCCCAACTATCTGCAACTCTAGTTACTGGAGATCCAATTCCCCATCTCTGACATCTGCAGCATTAAGCATACATAAGGTACCTGCACATAAATGCAGGTTAAACACTCATACACATAAAATAAAAATAAATCTATAAACAAATAAATTTGAAAAATAGACTCTTACTCTGGAAATCTTTGAGTCATTAGCCAAGTAAAGTCTTCTAATGAAATACAACATTACAAAATACCATCTCTTAGCTCATCCAATCAGAGAAGATTTAAAAGGCTAGCCATCTAAGAACAGCTCAGATGTTCTTACAGATTACAAAGAGAAACTACAAAATAATCCAGCAGATTTAAGTATGGAAGTGTGGCTTGCTCTTTGTTTATCTACCTGAGATCTTCTGATTATTTACTCAGTCAACAAACATATACTGACAAAATTAGACAACTCTAGTTTTTCAGATAACCAGTAATAATTTCTAAGCCAATTTCAGATATTTGCATTAAGTTTATCTTTATTTCTGATATTCACAAAGACAATTAGCATTAAGTTTCCAAGCATTAAAGGCATCTAAGCAAGCTGTTACAGAGATCTGAAAGGTGACCATTCCTCTGACTCCCCATGTGTGTTCCCCCACCACACACACAGTGAGTTTATTATGTAATGGGAAAAGGAAACTATGGAAATCTAGGTAAAGTGCTGTACTCCAGACTGCTTCAAGTTTCTCCTTGTATTTAGCTGAGGGTATCCTGCTTAGTTTGTTTGTATGTATTTATTTTGTCAATTTGACACAAGCAAGAATCATTGAGAAGAGGGACCCTTGATTGAGAAAATGTTCCCATCAGATTGACCTGTTGGCACGCCTGTGGGGCATTTGCTTATCAGTGGTTAATGTAAGAGTATGCTGAGTTACATAAGAAAACAGGCTAAGCAAGGAGCCCTCCAGTAAGCTGCACTCCTCCATGGCCTCTGCATCAGCTCCTGCCTCCGCCTTACTGCTCTGACTTCCCTGGATGATGGACGAGCTACAATATGGACAAAAGTCCTTTCCTGCTTCAGAACAGAGGGCTTTAGCACAGCCACAGAAGCTCTAACTCAGACAAATGGGAGTGATGTAAACTGGATCTGAAGTAAGTGTAAGGCAAATATCCACAAGATACACCCAAAAAAATCCCCACCCAAATACTTTGTGATTAAAGTTCCTAGAATCAAAGACAAAGGGAAAATGTAACAAAAGCCAAGGGAAAAAATGTACCATTACCTATAAATGACAAGGAATTGAACATTGAATGACTACACATTTTTTGTAAGAAATAATAGGGAGCCATGGCTGGTCGTTCAGGACTATACCCCCAGCTTCTCAAAAGGAGCATGAGTTCAAGGACAGCCTAGGCAACTTAGTGAAATCCTTGCTTAAAGTATAAAGTAGCAAGGGGGTCGGGGATATAGTTCAGTGGTTTGGGTGAACGCTTGCCTAACATGCATGAATCCCTAGATTCGATTCCCAGGACTGAAAAACAAGAAACAGTGAAAGAAACGGTGGAAGCCACAAAGAAGTCAACTACTGCGAAGATATTTTAAGAGCAGCAAGCCCAGAAGGACAGCCAGCAGCAATGTCTTTTTCCAGAATAAACAGTGTCTCAGATGAAGGGAAACAGTGATTACCAGAAGGCCTGCTCCCAACGAACCATTAAAAGGCAATTAGAACTGCCATTAAAATTATGGTAATAATAATTGGTAAAATATTTAAAAATACTATTATGGCTCCAAAAATACACTATCGTGGTATAAATCTAACAAAATAAAGGCAGGATCCATATGCTGGAACCATCAAACAATGGTGAAAGAATTTACAGAAGAGTCCATAAACACCCCACATTAGCAGATCAGAGGAACTGGCATAACTACATATATAAAGATAGTGTGTGTGTGTGTGTGTGTGTGTGTGTGTGTGTGTGTGTGTGTGTGTGTGTGTGTATTCTCTGTTCATCCAACCTCTCTTCCTGAAAGTACTGAAGTAAGAGGCAGTTGTCTATTCTATTTCCCCTTCACAGTGAGATTCATGTGCCCCTCCCTTTTGAGCCTTCCTTGTTTCTCAGCTTCTTTGAATCTGTAGATTTTGGTGTGGTTACTTTTTACTTTAAGGCTAATAGCCACCTACAAGTGAGTACATAGTATGTTTGTCTTTCTGGGTCTGGATTACTTCACTCGGGTTGATCTTTTCTAGTTCTATCCATTTGCCAGAAAATTTCATGATGTCTTTGCTTTTTAATAGATGAGTAATACACCATTGTGTAAATTTACTACATTTTCTTTATCCATTCTTCAGTTGATAGACATCTAGGTTGTTTCCCATTTCTGGCTATTATAAATAAAGCTGCTATGAACATAGCTGAGCAAATGTCCTTGTAATAAGGTAGAGCACCCTTTGGGTATATGCCCAGGAGTGGTATAGCTGGGTCTTAAGGGAGAATAGATATCACAGGTGAATGGGAGGAGGAGTCTGGATATGGTGGTTGGGCATTAGAACAGGAGGCCCAGTGGGAGGAGGAAGGAAAGAGAGAGTACTGGGAAAGACAGCTGAAATCAAGGGCATCTCTGAGATAAGCTAGAAACCTAGTCCAATGGAAACAACCAGGAATCTATGAGGGTGACCCTAGATAAGACTCCTAGAAATGGGAGATGTGGAGCCTGAACCTGCTGTCTCCTATAACCAAGCAAGTGGAGGCATTGGGACCCCAACCCAACCACATAACCTCTGACCTACAATTTGCCCTGCCTACAAGATATGCTGGGACAAAGGTGGCACAGAAATTATGGGAGTTGTCAACCAATGACTGGTCTAGCTCGAGGCATGTTTTATGAGAGGGAGTTCAGCTCTGACACTGCCCAGAGGGCCAGGACCCAGAGGCTGGACAGCCCAGAGACCTAGGATAGAACCAAATTTGACTGGCAGAAAAAGAAAATAAAAGTCAATTAAATGATTCCTAATGATATTTGACTATACTCATAGATAATTGTCCAGTACAGTTGTCATCAGAGAGGCTTCACCTAGAAACTGATGGAAACAGGTGTAGATCACACAGTCAAACACTTGGGAAATCCTGTGGGAGATGGGTAGAAAGGATTATGGGAGCTAGAGGGGCCAAGGACACCATGAGAAAACACAGAGTCAAATCACCTGGGCTCATGTGAGCTCACAGAGACTAAATCACCAGCTAGAGAACTTGAATAAACTGACCTGTGTCCCCTGCATGTGTTGGTTGTGTGACTTGATCTTCTTGTGGGACTCCTGGCAGAAGGAATAGGGGCTGTTTCTGACTCTGTTCTCTGCCCTTGAGACCCTCTCCTCCTGCTTTGTTCGGTCTTAACAAAAGAGGAGGTACCTAATCTTGCTGCAACTTGATATCCCTCAGCTGGATGATATACATGGAAGATGTTCACTTTTCTAAGGTAAGGAAGAGGGCATGAATGGGGCAGCGGTTGGGGGTAAAGACTGGGAGGAGAGGAGAGAGGGAAGGGAAACTGTGAACAGACTGGGGAAAAATAATTAATTAATTAATAAAAAATAAAAATTAAAAAGAAGGTAGTTATTTAAATACAGTAAATTAAAGATATGATTTAATTCTGCCACTTTTTTAGGACATGACCCAAGATTGAACAAAAGCAAAGCAGGTATGAAGTGGATGGACATGAAATTTCCAATTTTTGGTTTTGATGCAGGAATAACTTTAATGTTTGAAATCAAATACTCATTGTAAAAAGAGAACATTACTTCAGCCTAAAGGGACAAAACTATAGGATTCTTCCACAAAGCAGCATCAGAAGGGAGAGGCATAGCATGTGTAAAAGGAGGGCGTGAACTACAAGCGTATGCACTGCTACAATCCCAGAACTCAAGAGTGAGGCACGAGGTAGTTGGAGACCACCCTGGGCAATAAAGACACACACACATACACACACACATACACACACACACACACACACATACACACACACACACGCATACACACACACACACACATACACACACACACACACACACACACACACACACACTGGAGAGGGTTCAAAGAACAGAAAGATACTGAGACAATAGGGAAGGGAAGAGAGAGGAGGAAAAGAGGGGAGGAGAAGAAAGAAGGGGAGGAGAAGAGAAAGAGAGATGCTTCCATTTTTCAAATTTGCCTCCCTTACCAATACATTTAAAAATATGAAGCAATATTTCACAAAATCATACTGATAAGAGCTAAAGGCAACCACCTAAAGTGGCCTTACTAAAATTAAAAGGGATATAAAATGCTATATTTAGGTATAATTTTTTCATACAAAACAGTATTTATAGTAGAAATCACAGACTTGTTGTCAGTGAGGGAGAAGGAAATTATTTTTCATTTTATAGCCTCCAGTACTGTTTTAATTTTCCCATCTACAGGTGATATATTTGTAAATTTAAAGTAAGTTTATTTCTTATTATATATGTAAGAAAACACAACCTTTTTAAAAAATAAAATTAGTTTTTAGCAAAAATCCTAGTTGCTTTGTCTGGTAGCTTCTGCTCTTTAAGATTTCTTTCTAATTATGTATCTACATGTGGGGATATGTGCACCTGTGAGTGCAAGCAGGTACCCAGGGAGTCTAGAAGAAGGCATGGAGTTATAGGTGGCTATGAGCTTCAAGACTTAGGTCCTGGGAGCAAAACTCAGGTCCCCAGCAGAACTGTGCGTTTTGCTAACCTCTGTGCCATCTCCAGCCCCTTGTTAGTAATATGTTTCCTTTTCTCCTTTGATTTATTCTTCCACCACACAAGGCATCCTGACTACATCCTCACCTCCCTCCACTCCTCCTAGTTCCCTCCCACCACCTCCCTCTCCCCTAGATCCACTGCTCCTCCATTTCCCTTCAGAAAAGAACAGGCCTCCCAGGGACATCAACCAAACAGGATATAATAAGATGCAATAAGACTAAGTACAGACCTTCATATCAAGGCTGGACAAGGAAACGCAGTAGGAGGAAAGGGGTCTCAAGAGCACACAAAAGAGTCAGGGATATCCCCACTCTCAATGTTAGGAATCTGTCTTAGTTTGGGTTTTTATTGCTGTGAAGAGACACCATGACCATGGCAACTCTTAAAAAGAAAACATTGAACTGGGAAGGCTTGCTTATAGTTTCTGAGGTTCAGTCCATTATTATCATAATGGGGAACATGGCAGTGTGCAGGCAGACATGTTGCTGACTACATCTTAACCAGAAGGCAACAGGAAGTTGACTGTCACACTGAGGGAAGCTTGAGAAAAGGATTTCAAACTCTGCCCCCCATAGTGACACACTTCCTCCTAAAAGGCCACACCTCCCGATAGTCACTCTCCCTTTGGAGATCATTTTCTTTCAATTCACCATGAAGTTCCACAAAAATCCCAAGCTAAACAACTACAACATGTATGCAGAGGGCCTAGCGCAGACCCATGCAGGCTCCATCTGAGCCCCAATGAGCCCTGTTTAGCTGATTCTGTGGGCTGTGTTCTCTTGGTATCCTTGACCCCTCTTGGCTCCTAAAACGTCAAGCACTGGTGATGCTGACACTGTTTCCATAAAATAATGGTGCATTCTTCCTTTTACTGTACTAGTTTAAGAGGGAAAATCTCTTAGCTTGTGTTTGGTATTTATATTAAGCAATCCAGGTTATTCAATAAAATCATTTACTCTGAGTAACTTACAAGCAAGAGAATTTTCTATTTCATGGTTCTGGCAGTTGGAAAGCTCAGTCAAAACCTTGTCTAGTGTCTGGTAAGGCCTGGCATCCTTGTTTCCTAGAATGAACAAACAAGATTTTTAGGCTTCTTTTCAAGATTACTATTAAGGTTTGAAGACAGTTTGTCCCCAGGGGCTGTGTGCTGGAAGCCTGGTCCTTGGTGTAGTGATGCTGGTATTGATGTGATGGGACTTTTCTTTTTGAGTCATGGTTTCTCTGTGTACCTCTGGCTGTCCTGGAACCCGCTCAGTAGACCAGGCTGTCCTCAAACTGCCTGCCTCTGACTCCCGAGAGCTGAGGTTAAAGGCTTGCACTACCACTGCCCATTGAGATAACTTTCCTTTTTAATTATTTTTATTTTATGTGCATTGGTGGTTTGCCACATGTATGCCAGATCCCCTAGAACTGGAATTCTAGACAGTTGTGAGCTGCCATGTGGGTGCTTTAAAAGAAGGGCCTTGTGAAATATAAGGATTCCATCTCATAAAAGAGTTAATACCTTCTCAAAGAAGAGGATCAAGCCTTGAGTGGCTGGATTCATCCTTACAAACTGCTGGTTGTTATAGAGGAAGACCACATATGTTCACGGACACTATTCTGTACATAGCCGGACCCTTTTCTGCCTCTGACATGCTGTAAAGCAGCCAAGAGGATGATGACATCATGCTTTTTGAACCATCAAGCCATTGGAAAAGTGAGCCAAATAAGCTTATTTTCCTATAACTAACCAAGGCTAGGGTATTTTGTAATAGAATCACAAAGGATTTCAAGACAGTGGCTAATCCTATTCATAAGGACCCAACCTTCATGGCCTATTCACCTCTTACAGCCTGCCCGTCCCACACAGACCTAATACTATTAAATTGAGTGAATTCCCTAATTCAGGCTTCCACATTTGACTTTTGGAGGAAAAGCAGACTGTAGCAGTATTTCTAACACTGGATGGCTACCATTTAGGCTGAGTTCTAAAGTAACTACAGCTGTGGGTTACACCCATGCATGGATGAGGGCTACTAGAAGCAGCTGATGGCTGTGTGTGCTCAGAGACCTCATTTGCTGATGAAGGAATTCTAGAGTAGCGCTAACATTGTCAAGGAAACGTACCACACAGATCTTCAAACTCCAATTACCACCCACTTCCCTCACCTCCACTCATGTCTGGCAGCTCTTCAGTAATGGTGGAAGAAAAGTTCCCCACTTAACAGTGACTATGTCGGAGGGCCAGATTAACCTTAGGAAAGACTTAATTATCACAAAGAAGGAAGCACCTCTAATCACATCCTTTATCCGACTTGCCCAAATTGGTATTTGCTTTGGTGGTTTTGATCCTGGGGCTTAGCTCTCCTGCCACCGTGTAGCGAGTCAGCTTTGTTAAGCAGCACAGCCTGAGCTTTTTCAAGCAGCGTGTGATTCTGAGGCTGCTGATGCCCAGGGTAAGCATTAAAATTGGGTCAGGGAGGAAAACGGGTTACAAAAACCTCTCTGAGGAATGAGCCCTTCCAGAGGAGTGTGAACGCGCATAGCTAGAAGCCTAGGAAAACAGGTGAGATCGGATCGAGATCATCTGTGTAGGATCACTGGCCGTCTACACTGACTTATACTGATACATGTTCCTTACAGCTTTTGCAGGAGATGCGCCTTCTCCCACCACATAAAATGACAAAGCTAATTGACATATCATACATAATTGTTGCTTCAGAGTTATAGAATGTTTTTAGAGCGTTTTATTAATTCTTAGCGAATTTCATACATGAATACAATGTAGTTTGCTCATATTTACCCTACTTTTCTCCTTAACTCCTTGCAGACCTGCCCCCATCCTCCTACCCACTCTACCTCTCAACTTCATGTTCTTTTCATTTTTAATAACCTAGGAAGTCCAGCTTGTGCTGTCCATGCACATACGGGTTTGGAACCATCCATGGAGCATGGTCAAGCTATCATGGACCACACCCTTGGAGAAAATTGACTTTCTCTCCTAGCAACCATCAACTGTCAATAGTTCCCCAGCTAGGGAGAGTGTTGGCAAGCCCCTCCTAAACCCATACTAGAATGTTGATTGATTTCATATTCTGCAGGCAACCACCTCTGCCGTGGATCCATGAGGATAGCCAAATTTTTATAAAGCTATGAGAAATAGACACAAGTACAACCTACCTTTATTTTGGAATTGGCAGACATGATACTTTTGCCCTTTGCCTACTCTTGCTGAAATTTATACTTGAAGTGAGTCTGCTTTCTGGTCTCCTTTCACTGAACTTTAACCAGAAAGGCATGAGGGAGTGCAAAGCATCAACAATTAAATGGCATGATTGCTAGGCTAGAGTTCATTATAACCATAAATAATCTCTCTCTCTCTCTCTCTCTCTCTCTCTCTTTCTCTCTCTCTCTCTCTCTCTCTCTCTCTCTCTCTCTCTCTCTCTCTCTCTCGTATGTATGTGTGTGTTCTCTGAAAGATCCAGTGGGAAAAGTTAACAGTCAAAAGAAAGGAAACTCCCCAGTATATCTCAGCGAATTCCACAGAAGAAAGGCTTTTATTCACTTCCCACCTTAACTGCTCTTTTGATTGCATGCTGCAGAATCATCCATGGTTTAGCACTTCTTTAGCCCGGAACTTTCAGAGCAGGAAGCACTTCTCAGCATACAGGGAACCCACAAAACTTCCTACAAAAAGAATAATGGAAGGGGTGGCTATGGCCTGACTTATGCTGCACATTAGAATTTTGAATAGTATAGGTGAGGTTTCTTTATTTAGTCAATGTGAGTGTATCTAGCCCTCTATTAGATAACAGATTTATCTAAAGGTTTATGGGAGTCTAAAAAGGATCATTTTCCCTCCTCAGCTGTGTTCAAAATCTCAAATGAGCAAGAAGATGAAAAGATGAAAATCAACATACAAGACAAATCTTTTAGACACTGCTTAGATGGAGGCTAAAATTGAGATTTCAGACATAGATGGCCCAGATTACATAGCTTTGCAAGCCCAAATATAGGCAGTTCTGAAAGCACAGGCCTGTATTTTGAGGGTTGCCCCAATAAACATCTAGCACAAAGGAATACGTCAAACAGCCTCCTTTCTAGAAACAGAAAATTCCACAAAGAAAACAAGCAAGAAAGAATGAACCGGCATAAACATGTGCAGCTCCCGTTTACAGCTCATCAGATAGCAAATGCAATGGGCGACAAAGGCAGAGAGAAGCCAGGTAGAAGCCAAATTCCTCTTAACAGAGGTCTAAAAGGTCTCGCTTTACCTGCACAGCTCTGTAAGGTTGACAAGGGACCGTTTACCTTCCTCTGCTGTATTCCCTCGTCTTTAGGGTGTCATATGGTTCCAAATTTGGCATTAGCTACTCAGACTGAGCTCATATAGTACAGGAGACTGTCTGCAGCATTTGGGTGACTAGCGACCCATAGGGCTTGCCTCCAGTTTCTTTCAGGTTCAAAACTCTACTCTCTTATACTGACTCCCTTCCTGAGATTGCCCTTCCTCTACCTATATCAGATGCCACTAAATTAAACATTGTGAACAAAACGAAAAACAGGCTAAAATGTTTTAGAGTTGTTTGCTATCATTATCAACCTAAGAAAGAATCCAGAGAAGCTAAATGTTAAATCATTTAAAAAAAAAAAAAAAGACTAATTGAGCATTCAAGTAAGAGCACATGATGTAATTTATAATTTTCTCCTCTACAAAAGCAAAGTACATTCAAAGACTGCACTCATCCTTATCATGCATTTTGTTCATACCTATTACCCTAATGAATTTTTTTTCTTTTCGTTTTAAAACTTGTATTCACACTACAAACAGCTGAGCTCCCAACACAAGGAGGAATTCTCTTCTGAAGCAATTTGCTAGTACTGAAGTAATCACAGAGAGTAACCACAGATAAGTCAAAGCCAATGGCAAAATAGGCAACGTTAGTAGAAAACAAAATGGACGGACAATGTGTCTTCTGTTCATACAGTCAGCAAAACCTTTCTCAGTACATGCTATTGGCAGGCACTGTGTTAGCAGCTGAAGTTTGTAGTAACAGATAAGACTACGTTCCTGCTGTAGACTATTTAACTGGAGAGAGAGAGAGAGAGAGAGAGAGACTGATGTAAGAAGTGAACTACCCTTAAGCAAAACAACAGCAGAGGCCAAGCTGGAGTGGACTAACCTAAACATTGTAGCTTGTTCTTCAGCTGATTTGTATCAACTTCCCTAGACTCACAGTAATGCAAAAGAATTAAATGTTTCAGGACTCTGGACCAACAGCTGGGGAACCTGCTTGGGATGGGAGGAGGCCGTCTGCATGTATATGACAGCTGTGTAGCTTGGTCTGTTATTGGGACCCTGGCAGTGGGATCAGACCTGTCCCTGGTGCTTTAACTGGCTTTTAGGAGCCTGTTCTCCATGCTGGGATGCCTGCCCAGTCTTGAATGCAGGCAGGGTGAGGAGAAGCTTGGTCCTGCCTCAACTTTGATGTGCCATGTTTTGTTGACACCCATGGGAAGCCAGTCCCTTTCTGGACAGAGAGAGATGAGAGATGGAGGAAGAGTGGGTGGAGGCATAGATGGGAGGGTGGCATGGAGGCAGGAAGAGGGGATAAAGGGGAAACTGTGGTCAGTATGTAAAATAAATGGAAGAATTTAATTAATAAAAAAGAGTTAGATACAGGAGAGGGGAAACACATATAGTATTTTAGGTAAGACTTAAAAAAATTTTCTGGGAAACTCATCCTTTAGTCTAATCCTAGTTTTTCCAACATTTTTGGTACAAAATTATTATTATGTGAAGTGTATGACTCAGTAAGGAGTTAGTTTTCCCTTTGCTGACCTCATTTGACAAACTAAAAAGCTAGTAGGCCTCACATCAGTTCCCAGGTTATTTTGGAAATTGCATTTGTTCTTGATTACTGACAGTCTGAGGATTCTGTTAGAAAGGAGGATGATTGTGTAAGGTCTGAATTATCAGGTATACTGAATTTTGGAATAAAGCAGACTTGTTAAACTTCAAATTAATAAGCACTGATATAAGAGCATCAGGCCAACGCAAGGCAGGTGCAAAACTCCTTGCATCAGCGCTTTTAATTTGTAAGTTGATTTTCACGTCTGCTGGAGAGCTGAATATCTATGATTCCAGGCTCAAAATGAATACAGAGAAAATATGACTTCAGAAATTCAGAACATCCTGGACAGCTCTCATCTGATTTTTACTCATATTTGAAATGATACTGAAGAAGAAAAAAAAGCTGTCAAATTTTTCTATGGAAATACATAAACAGAGCAAGCTTACGTTTGTCTATTTCTTTTGTTTCATACCAAAGATCACTTACCTTTCGCTCTGGTCTCTAAAGTACGCTGACTGCTTTTGTACAGCATCTCATCAGAGTGACCTCGCCTCCTCATTTCTACCAACATTTACTTTGTAATGATAAATAAATGATAGCATGATAGTGAGTGAGATAAGGAACACACACTGCAGAAGTCTAGGATCCCGTCTGAGAAGCAGCTGCCACCTACAGGCTGTTTACATGTCCCTAAAATTCAAGCGTCTGAATCCCAATCCCAGTGAAATAATATGTGAATGTGAGACTACTGGGAAATGGTTAGTGTTAATGTGGACCACAAGGTGGAATCCTGTAATACTTAGTGCCATTATAAAAAAGCTAATGAAATATGAACACGCGCTACATACATTCACCAAGCAAAGTTCATGTCATGACGCAACCAAGGCCCTATCTCAGACATCCAGCTCTAGAAGCATGAGAAATAAGATGGCAATTTGTTATAGCAGCCTGAAATGAGACAGGGTTTAATACTGAGAGGTAGGGTGCTGATTTACCAAATACATATAATGCGAGCATAGCTTTGACTGGCTAACAGCTAAAGCTAGTTGAGCATGGAGGTGAGTGCTGGAAACAGTTGGTCCCACCAGAACCACATTCATGGCGGTTCTTCTGAGGTTAAGGAAAAGAGAGTTATAAGAGAGCTGTTTTCTTAAAGAAGACACAAATCTTCAGAGTCACTGTTGGTGGAAATGAATAGGAGGGACCACTCTACTGAGAGGTAAGCTGTCAAGGGACATGGAAGTATACAGCAGGTGATAACTAGTATTCAGATGTCAACCCACCAGAGGAATAATTCTCTGATGGAGGAGAATTCCATTCAGGCAGGGTTTTCAGGACCACCATCTCTAGAAACTGTTGCTCCTGTCTGTAATTTCATATTTGCTAAAGCAGCTACAGTGTCTCCCCAGTACCTGCACTGTAGTGTGTAATTTCATATGATAGGTATATGTAATCTAATGACTCCATCTTAATCTTATGGGCACATATATTCATGGATGGTCAGGAAGATGACTTCTTCTTAAGCTGTATAATTTTGATATATAGAAAATATACTAAGATATGCTTCATAACTAGATCTATTGTCCCACAAGGACTATAAGACACTTAAAAACCTGCTTTGTTCCTTTTTCTCAAAATACAATTAGCTCACTTTCACCTCAGAGCAAGTTCAAATTAGACTGAATGTTTCTGTAAATAGACCATAAGTTAAAAAACTTTACAGCTATGCATGAGGTCAGAGTCACAGATGTCCAACCAAGGTTATTAACACAAAGCATCCTAAAACACGATGCCAATTTCTCTAACTAAACTTGGCTGATAACACAGGCCAGCAGCCACTTCCTACTAAATTCCTTAGCAATTAACACTCTACACAAACTTCTAAAGGTCATCTAACTAAATGATTATTGTTTAGGTCACAAATAACAATCAATTAACCAAGTCCAAAGAAAATTAGTTTTAAGTCCAGATACTGCAGATAAAATTTCACAATTAGCCAGGGCTGCAAAGGATGGTCTGGCCTTGCCATCAAAATTACAAGGTTCCCCATTTTATGTTGTGGGGTTTCAAACAGGATAAGAGAATATATTTTCCGGGTTGAGATACTTTCAATGCCACTGCCCAGGAAGGTGCCAAGCACCATGTCCCTGCCCATACATTGCGGTGGTAAATAGCTCAGCTCAGTGTCATTTACTCAAAGAATGTGCTATGACCAATGATATGTAATTCTTGTAACTTTTTTCTTATTGACTAAGCCTTCTATTTAAAAAAATTGACTTAAGCCAGGTGAAGCAAGAGAGAACACAGGAGAACTGAAGCTGTAGATACAGAATTAGAGCTACAGAAAAATAAAGAGCATGACGCTAATATCATGTATGTGAGTCTTTACCCCTCAGAAATAAAAGACAAGCTCAGTTTCACTTCATTACGGACTTCTTCCTCGAACCCTGGAGGTGACCTTGAAGAGCTGAACTCTTAGGCTACCATTAGTAAGCAGCATATTTTGGTGACTGGAACATGAGTGATGTCTGTGATATAACAGTGAAGGGCTTAAGAGAAAAGACTTGTAAACAACATGATATGTTTAGCTAAGGAGACTTCCCAGTGATGGGTCAAAAAAGCAGCTAGGTGTCATTCCTCCCCAAACCACCCCCACCACCACACACACACACCAACAGCTTACTCCAAAAACTACGAAGGGGGAAATGAAAAGAAGATGAGATTATTGGGCAAAAGAAAACAAGAATTTAGATACTTGGAAGATTCCAATCCTAATTACATCTTTAAAATGGGGAAGTGAGTTCGGAGGGGACACTACTGGTTGCGTAGCCAAATGGCCCTTTGATAAGGATGTTAGTGTGGGTTTAAGACCTTAGCCTAATTGGCTACACCCGCAGGAAGGCTGCCTGTGCGCTCTGAAAGCCAGGAGATGAGGAAAAGCTGCCAATTGCCTGGGATTTTGTAAAATAGAACAGAGATACCTCCAGCTGCAAATGCATCTTCTTCAAACAGCCCCAGGGAACAATCTTAGTAATCAGGCTTTCATTCAATGGCAACATCTAAAATGTGAGTTTGGGGAGTTGTAACCAAATATTGGAGGAGGGTAAAGAAGTGACCTAGTTTAGTTTAAAGATGGTAAAAGAAAAACTAGTGAAAAGTAAAATCATATTTACCACGAGGTAAGAAACAGCTCCAAGATGACTGGAGGAGCTTCCAGAGCATAGGTTATAGTTTTCCATTAAAAATAAAATATCTCATGTTATCTCTAGTCATATCAAAGAAAAAAAGTATTTCCTTGGTAAAAAATTAAACCTGGTCTAATAATTTATATAAATATATTGAGAAGAGTGATTAACCACACTTTGTATGTCTGTTATACAAACAGTTAATAATGAATCTAAGTCTGTACTTTTAAAAGTCTTAATGTTGGGAAGCAAAGTCCTATTTCATCTCCGTATCGATGAGCTGAGTCAATTTCTTCTTTCTTATAGTTTTAGTCCAACCAGAAACTGATCTTTCTTCCTCAGATATACAAGGCTAGCAGCCCTATAAATCATCTAACAGTCCCATTTATATAAGAGGACTTTGTAAGCACTGTTTTAATAACTCGGTCTTAGTTCCTAACACAGTCTGATATTAGCTGATTCAAGGCACCTCATCCTCAAATGTGACAAGTCAGCCAGAGCCAGAGTGACATCAGCAATGTTTTGGATTATGTCCTGTGTATATAATCAAGGAGAAAGTAGTTTAAAGAGACGGAGGGAGGGGAGAAGGGAAGGGAGAGAGAGAGAGAGAGAGAGAGAGAGAGAGAGAGAGAGAGAGAGAGAGAGAGAACAAGAGAAAGAAAAATACTCATGTGTCCCAGGAATCTTCTGAACGTGAAAGACAATTGAAGAGTATCTCAAAGTGCCTTCCCAGGATTCTTACTCTGCTGGTGTCACATTCTTCAGACCAAAGGATGGCACTGTGAGTCAGAAATTCACATCTAAGTTAAGACATGAAGATCAGGACTGGGAACATAGCTCAGCAGGTAAGAGTGCTTGCTGCACAAGAATGAGTGTTTGGAACCCTGATGCCCATGTGAAAGAGGCGGGCATGGCAGTTACATGCCTGTCGCTTCAGAGTTCTGCAGACAGGGACTGGAAAGCCATTCACTGCTGCTTGCTGGCCAGTCAGCCTAGCAGAAAAACAGCAAACTCCAGGTTCAGATAGAGACCCTATCTTAAGGGAATAAGAAAATGATGAGACAAAACACCAGGTGTCCTCCTCTGGCCTCCACATGCACAAGCATGGGCAAACACAACTGCACACTGCACACACAGCTGCATATAATGCACACATATACACACACACCACACATAACCCCCAAACGAAAACAAAAACCAATGAGATAAAGAACACAGAATTAAAATGTATCCTTTTATCCTTAATTGATTTAACAAAGAAGGTTTTTTCAAAACAATAATAGCTACAATGCATCTGACCATGTATGTTGTGATATATCTTGTTTGTATGTGTGTATATGTTTATGTGTGCTTATACATAAAAGAAGGGAATAAAAACAATAATAAAATATGAGGCAGAAAATACTTACTCTAAGCTGATAGAAATACAACTGATATGTGAAGAAAGAAGAGAACATGGAATTATAAAAATGTTCGATCGAAACCCCCAAAGCAGGAGAAAGTACAACATAAAAATAGGAATGAAGTAAAAACAAAGCATGGCTGAAAGGAGAGACAACAGAAGCCACTTCCACAAGGGCAGTCCTCAGTATCCCTTTCTCAGCAATGGCTGGGTCAAGCACACAAAAAGCACAGCAACCATAACACTGAGCTTTACACAGCCAACAGCCAACTGATGTGACGGTGTCATTAGGTTGCTCTAAACAAGCACAACAGAACACACGTTGTTACCTCAAAGTGGACGCTCACGAAGAAAGGCCCCATGCTGAACCATCAAGCAGACCTCAGCAAGTTTACAAGAACAGAAATGCAGATGTCTCTCCGCTAGGAATCAATGAAAAGGTAACTGAGAAAAGTCATACAGCACACAGAGGTTGGAACATGTAGTTCTAGATATCATTTCAGAAAATAAACTTCTAAGTATTTTTAATGTAGTGAAAAATGAAAGCCCAGCCTATCACAAATTGTGGCTGGAACGCTCAGAGAGAAACTTGTGTGAAAAAATATTGTCTTCAGAAAGGCAAAGTAAAGAAATGAGGAAGATAAAAAGGGAAATCCAAAGGAGCATGAATCAGGGAAATTGAAAACAAAAATGAATGCAGGAAATCAGGAAAATAAAAATTAGTTTCATACCTTGAGAAGATGATAAAATGGATAAGCTTCTAAGCTTCTAGGAAGGTTAATTAAAAGAAATAAATGCAAATTCCTATCATTAGAATTGAATGTAGCCAATATACATTGTGTATGATAACAAATACAAGGAACAACTCTACATTCATAAATTCAGTGGTATAAATGAGGTTTAACTACTTCCATAAAGGATATGATTTGTCAAAGGTAACACGAAAAGAAACCAAAAGTATTAATAACTCTACAACTGTTAAAGAAGTTAATTTGTAACCTTCTCAAACATAAGCTGCCATGCAAGTCTATCAGGTTCACCAGTAAACTTAGCCATATATTTAAGAAGGAAATTTTATTATCTCTTTTAGAAAACAGAACCAAAGCAAACACATCTTAACTCATTTCACAGAGTCAGCAGACACTGAACCCTGGGAAAAATATTATAGGAGAAAACTATAGACCAATTACTCTCATAAATATGTGTGTGTGTGTGTGTGTGTGTGTGTGTGTGTGTGTGTGCAAAGTCTCAACAACATGTTAGAACAGTGGATCCAACAATGTCTAAAATTAGTTAGGCACCATCACCATGTAGAATTTATCCCAGACATGTAAAAATGCCTTAACACCAAAAAGAAACAGTCAATAAATGAAGACTGGAGAGAAACTCACAGCTGGATAAAAGTATCTCTAAAACTCCTTCTGGTAGCACCATACCACATAGAAGCTTAAGAAACAGGAAAGACCCTTTAAGAGCAGGAATACAGAAAAGAAATGTCTGTTCTCACCGTTACTTTTCTTAATTATTTCTTTTGAGAGTATACATTTCCCTCTTCCCTTTCCTCCCTCCAAGCCCTCCAATATATCCCTCCTTTCTCTCTTTCAAGTTCAGTCTCTTTTTCACTAATTGTTGTTACAGATATATATATATGTATATATATGGTAGTTTATATTAGAGATATTTACAAATTAACTTCTTTAACAGATACAGACTTTTTTTATTTCTTTTCATATTCCTTTTGACAAATTATATCTTTTATGGAATTAATAAATTTCATTTATACTGTATATATGTATACATACATATATATGCATATATGTATGCAACTATATATATAACAATGCATATACACATTCCTAAATACATAAATACAACCTTCTCAGTTGTATGATGTTACTTGCATGTATGCTTTTAGAGTTGACCATTGGTATTAGATAACCAACTGGTAAGTTCTTCCCTGAGGGAGACTATTTTCTATTCTCAGCATTCCTTAGTTGCATGTAGTTCTTTGTGTACAGTCTACCCTCCTTGTCTTTCCCCTATCCACATTAGCAAGTCTATTAATCAGTGAGGTTTTTATAGGTGTAGCTTTTGACATTCATAAGAGATACAATATCACAGCAAACTTGCTTTCCTCTAGTTCTTTCAACCTTTTAAACCCCCTCTTCTAAAATGGTCCCTCCTGAGCAGGAGTTTTATTGTAGATCTGTTCAGACTGGACTCCACAACTCTCCAATTTGATCGGCTGTGGTTTTCTGTGATGATCTCGTCTGTGGCAAAGAGGAGTTTCATTGGTGACAGATTCTCACTACTATTTTTTATCGTCGTACTGGAAGTTCTAACTCACAGGAATATTTTCATAAGAAAAGAAAATAAGGTTGTGGCTGGAGAGATGGCTTGGCCTTTAGGAGCACTTATTCTTGCAAGAACCTAGACCCAGACTCAGTTCCCAGCATCCACATGGTAGCTCACAACTCTTTGAAGCTCCAATTCCAGGGATCCAACATCCACAAATGGTGCTTCAACAAATACATATCTGCATGCAAAAAAGACAAAAAAAATAAAAAATAAAAAATAAAAAAAATTATCTTGACACTCTTCACAAAAAACTAACTAAAAATGGATCATGGATCTATAAAATGCAAAACTATAAAAGTTCTAGACAATGGACCGACAACATCTTGGAACCAACTTTACAAAGTGTGATGAGGTGGCTCATACCTGTAATGAGACAGGAGGTAGAGACAGAAAGATTGCAGAAGTCCGTGGCCAGCTAACCTGAAGGACACAGCTCAATAGAAAAGACAAGAAAGTCCCTGCCTCAGCGGGGTGGAAAAAAGAACTGACTCCCCAGAAGTTGTCCTCTGACCTCCAAAAATGATAAATAAAAATTAGTTTAAATTTTTAGAAGATACAAATCAAAGAAAAGCTGTGGGATCTTGGATCCAATGATGACTTTGAAGGTAACTATAACACAAAAGACAGGGACTAGGTGTATCTGAAATAATTGAAAATCTGAATTTTAATAAAATTAAAAACTCTAAGCAAGGCATGGTGGTGTATGTCTATAGTCACAGCACTCAGAAGACAGAGGCAGGGGGGTTGTCACAATTTAAGGCCAACCATGCCTTTTTAAAAATTTAAAATTTTCTTCAATTTCTTTCTACAAAGATTTAAAGTTCTTGTTATACAGGTCTTCCGCTTGTTTGGTTAGTGTTACTTCAAGATAGTTTATGTTATTTGTGACTATTATGAAGGGTGATGTTTCTCTGATTTCTTTCTCAAACCATTAATCATCTGTATAAAGAAGGGCTACTGATTTTTTAATTAATCTTGTATCCTGCTACATTACTGAAGGTGTTTATGAGTTGTAGAAGTTCCTTGGTAGAATTTTTGGGATTTCTAACATAAACTAACATACCATCAGCAAATAGGGAGAGTTTGACTTCTTCTTTTCCAATTTGTATCCCTTTGATCTCCTTTTGTTGTCTTATTGCTCTAACTAGACCCTCAAATACAATATTGAATAGATATGGAGAGAGTGGACAACCTTGTGTTATTCTTGATTTCAGTGGGATCTCTTTGAATTTCTCTTCATTTAGTGTGATCTTGGCTGTTGGTTTGCTGTATATTGCCTTTATTATGTTTAGATATGTTCCTTGTATCCCTGCTCTCTCCAAGACTTTTATCAGGAAGGGATGTTGTATTTTGTTGAATGCTTATTGAATCTTTGTCCTTATTTTATTTTTGAGATGATAATGTATCATTTCACTCTTCTGCACCCCTCCACAGGCCCTCTTTGCTCTCTGTGAGCTTCACAGCCTCTGTTTTCGTCAAGCACTGTTACATGCACAGATGTATATGTATATACATATTCATTCCTAAATAGAATCTGCTCAATCTGTATAATGTTACTCATATATACGTTTTATATCTTTATATTGGATAACCAATTGTTGCGTTCTTTCCTGAAGAAAACTGTTTTTCCCACCCTCAGCATTCCTTAGTTGCTGCAGTTCTTTGTGTAGATAAGGTTGAGGGCTCATGGTCTTTTGAGCCCCCACTTCCTACCCCCTGTCCACATTGGCATGTCTATTGCTGTCCTTGCTCAGCTCAAGTTTGGGTGGTCATGTTAGTGAGATGTTGTGGGTTTACCTTCTGACAAGCATAGGAGTCTCACAGCAAACTTCCTGTTCCTCTGGCTCTTAAAAATCTCTCCAACCCCTCTTCAACAATGATCCCTGGGCCTTGGGTGTGTGAGTTATATTATAGGTATATTCGTTGGGACTGCACTCCCACACTCTGCATTTGCTTGGTTGTGGTTTTCTCTAATAGTCTCCATTGGTTACAAAGAGATGTTTTCTTGCTGAGAAGTAAGGACCACACTTATCCATGAGTATAAGAACAAATATCTAGATTGTTGTTGGGTGTCATGCTGGCTTACTAAGGTAGTGGTTGTATGTTCTCCTCCAAGATTTATGACTTCACATTTACAGCTCTAATATTAGAAGCTACCAAAATATCCAAACTGTGGAACATGGAGAAATAGAACACTACCCTGTCCTAGGAAGAAATGAGCAACAAACCCATAAGAAATCACGATAGCTTAAACACCTGTTACTACATGGAAGAAGCCAACCTGTGAAGGCTGCATGGCTGCAGTCCCAACAGTGTAACATCTGAATAAAAAGCAAAAAAAAAATATGTATGGTAAAAAGATCAGTAGTTGGAAAACTCTGTATGGGTCCCCGGAACGTCTAACACCTTGAAAATACTCTTTATGGTATGGTATATATACACCATTACACATTTGTCTAAGTCTATAAGGCATGCAACATCAAGCATGAATCTAAAAGAAACACAAACATTGAGTGGTTAGCATGTATCATTGTAGGCTTAACAGAATTAGCAAACACGCTACACTAATGGGGCATTGACCCTGGGAAAAGCTCTCTTAACGTAGGTGGAAGTAAGCAGTATATGGGAAGTCTCTGTGCCTTCTCATTTTGCTGTGAACCTTTTTTTCAAAAACCTAATTAGAGTTCACTCAAATAACGACACACTGATGAGGAAACTTGGGTATATTAGCAATCCACTTTTTAAAATAATAACGAATTATGACCAATGGTATTGCAATATAAAAACAACAAAGACATTGAGAAGTTTTTAGGAATTTATACAATTTCTGAAATGTTAATATTTCCCATATGTATACAACTTAAGGAAGGTTAAATATGTATTTTAATATGACAATGCTACACTGGTTAGGTTTTTGTCAGTGGACACAACTAGAGCTATCTGAGAAGAGGGAACCTCAACTGAGAAAATGACCCAATCAGATAAGGCAAGCCGGTGAAACATTTTCTTGATTAATGACTGGTAGGGGAGTGTCCAGCCCAGTGTTGCTAATGGTCCTGGGTGTTATGAGAAAGCAGGCTAAGCAAGTCATAAAGGGCAAGCCAGTAGGCAACGTCTCTACTTCAGCTCCTACCTGCAGGTTCCTGCTTTCAGTTCCTCCCTGACTTCCCTCCAGGGTCTCAAAGGTTGAATAAACCCTTTCCTTCCTTGATGCTTTTGTTCATGGTGTCTATCAAATCAAAAGAGAAGAGCATAGGACAAAATGTCTTTAGCTGACATTTAACATATTAACTAAAAAGAATACTTTATTTTCACAAGGTGAAAAGTGAAATAGTTCAAGACCTCTTGCAGTGGCTTCTGGACAAACTCAGGATCAGTTCGAGAATAGGAAGCTTTGGTTTAGGATTCAATCTGGGAAATTCATAATCCTCAAAATTGTAAACAGTCCCAGTTCTTCTCAGAGTGAGACATCTTGGGTCTTGTAAATAAACCATTTAATTAAAAAATGTTAAGGTGAACATAAATCCCCTGATCTTTGCTATTTAGAAGCTTTACCTACAATTTCTTATTAAGGACTGACTGATCTTCTCTCTAATGAGGGACATAAATGGAGCGCATCTGGATCAGAAGGGAACTGGAGAGGTACTATGAGGAGTTGAGGAGGGGAAGCCATAACCAGGACATGTCATATGAGAAAACAATCTATTTTCAATAAAAGTAAAACAACAGAAAAAAAAGAGCAGGCCAATAATTCCAGAAAACCATCATCCGAACAGAAACTCAGATGCTACCCTTGCAGTTTCATTTTCTGAAACTCTTAAAATCAAATGTGCCCACCATTAACGAGGTGACCACTCATAAAACTACTTCTGCCAGCCTGCAATTCTCGGCATTTATCAATGATTCTCTCTCCTGGTTTTCATTCTGGGCCATGGTCACTGTCACTGTACAGTACAATTATTCTCCTTTCCCTTAACAAAATACCTCCTACCGAGCTTGGTGTCTTGACCCAATCATTCTACTACTTGGGACACTGAGGCAGGAGGACCCTGTGTTTGAGGCCAGTCTAGGCCACACAGTTGGAACTTGTTTTTTTTTTAAAAAATAGCCATAGTTTCATACGGATTTTGTCTTCCTTTGTATTCTGTACAAAGAGTTATTTCACACACTGTTGTTTTAGAAATCTTAATATATTAATCACATTAATGATTAACTATTAATAACCATTTTATAAAGAAAACTAGGAGGTAAGTTACTACGACCTAAGAAAACTAAGAATTAAATGCTCACACACTGTCTACCAGGTACCAGTGCTCAATATTAACTTTTATAACTGTGTCGCTTTACAGTTTTAATAAGCATATGCTACTTCATAACAAAATTCTCAGTGTGGCAAAAAATGTTTATTAACAGACTCCAGTATGTCTAGCCTCACTATAGCAGTATATAAATATGCCAAAAATAAAACATAGCTATGTATATTTTAGTAGTCATACTTGAAAATTATCTAGATATTTTTGAGTATCAATTGCTTAACTTAGAAGAACCCAAAGTTAAAAGCTACCAAAAACATTTTGGAAACTTACTTTTAAGCTACATATATTGTAACAATAAAACAAAATTGGGTATCACCTCAAGGTTTTTCCCTGTTGACTACCTGTTTTTCTAAGATTTTATTTTATGTATATAAGTCTTTCACCTGCATATATGGAAATACATACATGTGTTTCTGGTGCCCAACAAGGTCAGAAGAACATGCTAGATCCCCTGGAACTGATTAACAATTGTGAGGCACAGTGCTGAGAACTGAACCTGCGTCCTGTATAATAGCAAGAAACTCTCCTCCTGTGTGAGTCATCTCTCTAGCAACATCCCAACAACTCTCCACCCCAGGTAACTACTTCCAACCTACTGTATCTGATAGCTGAAGTAGACCAAAAGTGTATGCTTATCTATATTTGTGCTAAAAATTCAGAATATATAACTGACTTTATTAAACCAAGTATATTAAGCTAGTCATATTGATCAAGATTCACCCAACCCATGTAGATTTGAAAAACATTTGAGTTAGTCTCCACATTTCTGGCAACTAGGGAAGATGTATTTTATATGAGAATTTACTGAGAACTCTATAGGATTCTACCAATGAATTTGGTAATATCATTTGGAAATAGGGAAATAGCATGGGGGGGTATTTACACATGCACACACACTGATATACAAGAAGATGCAAATAGACTTATTATCTTATTTTCTAAAGTGTAGATATTAGTCAAGCATAAATATAATAGCCCAAGACTCACTAGAAGAGCTCAGATACATAAGAGTTAGCTCTCATTTTTGTTCTGCTTTCCACTTTCATTGAAATTGTGTTTCTCCTCAATATGAGGCTTAATACCTTTTACTGACGTTGGTGAAGGAGACTTGAGATTTTCATTTAGCCTGACATCCAATCTTACAAAGGCTATGGATTACATTTTAGCAAGATACCAAGAGGTTATTAAGCATCTGTGGGTGTATTCAATCCTTGTCTGAGTAGACAAAATGCTGTGTCTGTTTCCAATTAGCCTCAAGGTGATTTTTCTCAGGGTCTTGAGCTCTTTGTGAGCCCTGATGGGGCAGCGATTCTTGAGTATCCAAGGAGCAGAAAGGGAATGGTCTGGACCAAGTTAACAGGAGGAAGGAGTGATGCTTCTTGCTCCACTGAGGAAATAACCCAAAATCAGGAGAAGAAGAGAGCACAAAAGTCAAGAGGGAGCCAAATTTAATGTCTAAAGCTGTATTAAACAGGCATAGTGATAATGCAGTCCAATGATGGAGAATTAGGCTGACCTGCACAGTGGGCAATAGAGCAAGGGACTTGAGGCTTGTAATTTTATAAAAGATTTTTATCTGTGGGGTGAAGGCATATTTGTGGAACTAAGGTGACTCTTTTTCTTTGCTAAGTTTTGGCAAACCAGATCTCCCTTTATGGGGTTTCTTCCCATGATGCTTTAGCAAAGCCAACAAAGGGGATTAAAGCTGTAAAATTAATTATATAGTCAAGCTAAGAACTTTGGGGGTTACAGACCTTTCAAGGGACCTGGTATTGTGGTTAGAAGACCTAGCCTGGTGCCTCAGCTCCTAATAGAACAGAAAGAGCCTCACATGGTTTCAAGTATGTTTAACTGCAAAGGGCATTTTAACCATTAAGAGATACACTTTCTGTTTCCTGAGTTACCCAGTGTCTACCTCCTTGGCCAACCACTCATACTAAGATCTCAAGGGATTCGTCATGTTTAGGGCAGGCTTGGGACCCACAGGCTCATCTTTCCTCACTCTTTCTCTTCAAGTGAGAATGTCTGATCCACCCACCCGTGTACTTCAGTCCTGGTCCTGCTTTCACAGTTAGGAATTTCGCGACAAAAGGGATCACACATGAAACCTCACTTATCTCTGATTTTGATGATGTTTAAATGAAAGTTTGACTTCAGAACTTAGAGTGGATTTGGAATGAGTTAATACCCTGGAGGCTATTCAGACAAAATAAAAGTATTTTGCAATTATGAATCGAGGGTACAGAGCGGGTTACGGAGAACTGAGTGCTGTGTCCCTCTGTAACTTATTAGCTGAAGGCCTCATCTTAGAAACGGATGTTTGGGAAGTAGCTAGAATTAGATTGGGTCAAAAAAAATCATTCTCTCATTATAGAATTATTGACATGACTTCAAAAGGAGAGGGATCAGAAGTCTCTTGCTCCACCATGTGAAGATAATAGCAAGAAAACATCCATCAACAAGTCAAAATGAGACACTTTACCAACCACTAAATCAGCCAGTCGCTTGACAATGGAAGCCTCAGCCCCTGAAAGTGCAAAGTGTGAATTCCTTTTGGTAAAACTACCAAAGCCTGTGGCTGGCTATTCATTGCTGCAAGATAAAGACACTAAAACATTAACCAAGAGTTTTCTGTGGCATTGGCAGGGTCTTATATAATGCACAATGACAACATAAATCTAGACTACATACCTTGCCAACCCTGTCACATTCTCTCCTAAAGCTGAGGAGTGAGAGGAATGAGGAAGAAGCTAGCAGTGAGTTTGGGAAACTCACAGAGTGGTAGGGAGAGCCACAGAGGCCCTAAACACGGATTTTATAATCTCTATACCCATTTCCCCACACACAGTCTTTATGACTCTATGTTCCAGTTTACAGTTAATTCCTGTTTTCAGCTGTAGCACCATCATTTTTTATTTGGTCTCTTTCCTTTCGTTCCCTCTTCCAGGTACATTAGTTGCCATGGGAACCATGATGCTGATTCTAAGGGTGGAGTTCAGAGAGGCCCACAAGCACAGAGGAAAAGAAATTTAATCTCAGACTTTGAAACATAGACCCCAAGTTGGAAAATCACAGAAGGCATATGGGCTCTCATCTTCAGAAATACATCCTATGTCAGCCCAGCTGACCCCCTCAGGCATTAAGTAATAAAAATCTAACAGTAAAATCGCCCCCATGAAGGCAGATGTTTCTATGTTATCCTTCACTGGAGGAGCTTTTTACATAAACAATCCATCAAGGAAAGTGCTTCTCATAAAAACTTCTGACTGAAGGATTTATGTCTTCTCGTCTTTTGGATGTGAGCCACAGTTGAGCTCTTACAAACCATTGACTTGTTAGAGGTACATTGCCTTCTGCTAAGTTGGAACTCTCAAATTTTTCAAACACCTTAAGTCACCAAAGAGGATTCTTCAAAGAACTGTCAAGAGGTCAGAGCTAGATTCCTTGAGTGGCTATCTCTTCCTAGTACAGTACCATAGCTTTCTCTGTCTTTCTCTCTGTCTTTCCATTTCTCTCTTTCTATCTATCTATCTATCTCTCTAACTCTCTCTCTCTTTTCTCTTCAGACCCATGCTTATGCATAATTGAATTCAGTGGGGCACACACACACACACACACACACACACACACACACACACACACACACTTCCCTAAGGCTGTATGCTTCACCTCATCATAAGCCAAGGAAACATCCACTAGCCCAACTCAACATCTTATTTACATGACTCTTTCATCCAAGTGTGAGTAGATACCTAGATATAAATGTAGATACAAATATACATATATAAGCAAATTTAATGTTGAGTTTTTATGACCTAGAATGTCCTAGGAATCACAATAAGACTATGCACACTCCGACTTACTTAGTTCCTTCTTTTCCTTGTGAGCTTTCATACTTAGGAGAATTGTTTTCCACAATCTAGTGAATTCATGCCAGTTCCTGAGAAATACTTCACATATCTTGTGAGACTGTATCTTGAAACTGTAGGATCAGGTTAAAACATTCCAGGTTCTTCCCTCTAGCACGTGAGGGGGACAGCATCAGCCTTCTCCATGTTTTCCAAATCAGAAATGATGATCTCAAACAAGGTGTGTGAATAGCATTCAACTCTTAAGATGTGGTTGAAAAAGGGGAACAAGCAACGGATAATGCCTATGACTAGAAACACTAAAGTGTCTTTTTTATTCTTTGACAGTTCCACATGTATATGACAAAACTTTAGTCATTTTCACACATATGCCTTTTTCCTTTTTTGATACCCTCCTTTAGCTTGTTGAAATTCTTCTTTTAAAGCCCCCTCCTTCTTTCTTGCACACACATCTTGCACACACAGAGACATACATGTTTATGTGTGTATGCATGTATGTGTGTCCCACTGAATTCAATTATGGCTGCTTGCATGATCATGGGTCTGAAAAGAGTAGCCCCTGAAGCCAGCAAGAGGCTGTAGGAGAGAACTGAGCTGGGAGGAGTCACTGAAGCCTTTAATAGAGCGAGGCAGCCCCCAGTGGATTGATGGGAAAAGATAGATAGATAGGTAGATAGATAGATAGATAGATAGATAGATAGATAGATAGATAGATAGATAGATAGACAGACAGACAGACAGACAGACAGATAAACGATATAGGGATAGACAGAAAGATAGATGATAGATAGATAGATAGATAGATAGATAGATAGATAGATAGATAGATAGATAGATCTATCACTCCTTGTGTTCTACACCTCCCTATGCATCTACCTTTGGATGCACCAATCCAGAACACAGAAATTATGAGACCTGAATATCCTTATAGGTCACCGAAACTCAAGGTGAAGAAGAATAGGGGGAGATCTGGAGATGTGAAGAATATTTTTTGTGTGTAGGCTTTAAAAGAAGCCATTGACTACCAGGGACTCACACAATCTCACACAAGTATTAGAAGCTTGAAATATCTCCTTGATGTTGGAAGAAACACAAACACACACACACACACACACACACACACACACAACTAGAAAAAAAACCTAATTACCATTCCAAAGAGTGACCACTAAGTCCAGTTCTCATGGGTGCTTCTGGGAGGTGCAAGAGAGGCATCTAGGTATTTTGTTTTACATAGTCTAAGATACCAAGCTCTTGGAGAGCTCCGCCATAGTCACAACTCTAATAGCTAATATTTGGCAAACACATTATATGCCACCCTATTGAAAATACTGTACCCAAAATAACTCAGTCCTCACAACCCTGTGAGTCTGGTTTTCTAAATAACAGAAGTTGAACGATGAGGAATTGAGATGTTGCATAGCAAGCAAACCAGTGATACCCGATTCTGAGCAAAGGCGCGCTGACACTAGCATCTGCGCTCCTAAATCCTAAGCCTAAGGAGCCTCCATCCCTATGTTTATTGTAATACAGTTGCTGGCCTTGGCCATTCTTCCGATGTGCCAGCATCTAAACCCATGACTGAACAGGTGCAAAAGTACTACCCGGAGTTTCAGACTTTCATAGCTGAAGTAAAGAGCAGCAACTCATTTTATCAGTGAACAGTTGTGCACAACACAAATGTGCACAGGGATATGGAATGTATTTTACCTAAGATGAGCATGCCTCAAAAAACCTGTAGATAGTTGCCAATGCATCTCCTGACCATCTATCATCATGTCTTTAACTTTACTACAGATTCCCCTGCATGCAAATCATGCCAAGCATTATAAGAGACCAATAAGAAATCAGCCAAGAACTTGCCTTTTTGGTATGACCAGGACTGATGAAGGAGAAATGGATGTTACCTTTGAAGCATAAAAGGCCTTTTTCACTTTCTGTGGGTCTTCAGGAGGTGCTATGGAGTTCAGAAAATCCATTGTTTTCTTCCAGAACAGCCTTATAAATCTGGTAAGGTTGGGTCCTAGAAAGGATCTCTAGTTTAGAATGTTTAGACTATGTAAAATAAGAGATATAATTCCTAGCCCAGAAAGTTTGTCTTGAGCCAACAATACCTATCAAATTAGAAGCAAAATCACTGACACGTGAAATCTACAGTTTGAAATTTCTGAGTTTAGGGGCCAGAAGATTTACAGAATCTGTTTTGTTTTGTTTTGTTTTGGTACTTACTCTGTAGACCAGGCTAACCTTGAACTCACAGAGATCCATTTGCCTCTGCCTCCATAGTGCTGGGATTAAAGGCGTGTGCCACCACCACACGGCAATTAACAGGTTCTTAAATACCATTAATGCTTTGCCTTTTACCCCACCATTCAAGAGTACACTCCAACCACTCACGTGGATGCCATCACCCAGGAGATCTTTCCCTAAGAAGTGAGCCATTAATATAACTACAGCCTTAAAGGGAGTAGATCTCTCAACAAAAGGAGCAACTACACAGCATTAAAGTTGCATTTTACGTTGATGAACTCAGAGTGTGAGTTTGCTGCACAGACCAAGGACACTTTAGCCTGAAGAATGAACTCTAGCCTTTATAATTTACACTGATGGTTCCCAGGAGGGTGCATGGCTCCTTTTCTCTCATTCTATAAGACGAGCTAGCTAAGTAAGGAATGTTAATGTCCTGGGCATTTGTGCTTTGCCTTGTGTCTCCAAGCAGAACAGGCAAACTTAGTTCCTAACCCATTCTCTTGATGATCAAGATGTCCCTTTGAAACTCAACTACATCAGCTGGAAGATAGACGAATGATCCACAAACCCCTCTTTCTAGGGTTCATCTTCCACATCTGATCACCTAACCTGAATCCTTTCCAGTTTTGCATCCCATCCGGTTATGCCAAAATTCTGTCACCTCCTGATTTTTCCCTGATATCCATGAAGGCAAATATGTGAAATTCGTTTTCAGTATATTCGTTAATTCCTCTCACAATCAGTGCATGGGTATTTTAATTTAATAGCATTAAATGGAATGGAGGGGTTGAAAAACTACAGAGCTAATAAAAGAGACTCCTGGATGTTTGTGTTTCCTTCTCCCTGTAACACTCCAGTGTTAGTGAGTCCCACTTTCCCCTGAGGGGAACACAAGAGTGCTTTCCAGGGCGCTGTGTTTTCAGTGGATAATTGTCTAAGCACAAACACCTAGACAGCTTCCTCTACCTAATCTCGCTGAATCTGCCCTTTTCCTGGAGAGAAAGGGCCAGCCCTGCTTCTAACATCTGTACTGTTGGTTCTCTCAGAGCCAGTCTAGGTGGGCTTACCTTGTGACAACTACCCAACAGGCAGCCTTAAGGAAGGGGCCGCCTGGGATGCACAGTGCACAGTGTCAGTATGAGTAACTATCCATCACCAAAATTGGCATCAGATCTCAGCCTCTCTAGATGCCTTCAACACTTACAACTCCTTATGGTTTGTGGAAACAAACCAGCTCTCATCCACAGATCAGTGATTCCGGCATAGTTTGGAGTAGAAGGTCCAGCATATCATACATTCTGTCAAGATGCAAGATGTCGATTTCTATATTGACTTGAAGAGGGAGGGTTTTTATCATTGATACTAGATGAGCTATGTGTTCTACCATAAAATAAATCTAAGAGCAGATAGTATGTGACCTAAATGAGTCCTCCCCTCTGCTTTCCTATGGACAGACAGGGATCACAGTTGAAGGAGGAGGAGAATTCTGCACTAAGAAAGGAAGCAAGAAGCCAGTTAAAGAGTGTGGAATGGTCAGGGAATGGCAGGCTATGGATCAGAGTAGACAACATGTCCTGTGACTGAAGAGAGTGGAACACAGTTGAAAACACAGTTTTGTGCCCAGCTGTGGAGGAGGTCGGCTGTAATGCTTGGACTCTGAATGCCACAGAACTCAATGTCAGCTATCAACAGCAATGCACTTAATCCTGATGCAGTAACTTTCCACTATTAGAAGTGTGTCTGTCAACACTAGCTGTGCCGGCAGGAGAAATGAGAGGCTTTCTGCTCTCTGCATGCAATGACTGCTACAGCCCAGCACAAAGCAAGATACACACGCATTCAAAGACCTAATATGAAACACAGAATGTAAAGTAATAATTTTATATTCGCTGTATGGTAAAGTATTATTTGGGGTATGCCGAGTTAAGTAAAAATGATTTTGAGATTAATTTCATCTGCTCCATTTTACTGTTTTATTATTGTCACTGGGGAAAAAATTAACACGACCGCAGCTGAAACTGCGTTTCTGTTGAATTTCATTGCTCTAATGCATGCTTGTAAACAGAATGGCAAAGGCTCTCTGTCCATCCAGACACCCGAGGGTCTCCCTCAGGCTTCAGGAGTGGGCCTGAAAAGGATTTTCAAAGATCCCCAGTCATTACAAGGGGCATAGAATTTCTGCAGTCACACATTATTTTAGTTTGCACAGCATTGTCTGGGGAGCTCATTACACAACAACTTCCAGCCCCTGAGGATCCAGTGCGTTGTGCCTGAGAAGGACCAGAGGCTGTCTGGAATAGCCACTTATCAAGTTCTCCACAAGATCTGAGGCAGGTGGCTGAAGGCCACACTTGAACAAACACCATTGTCACTAAGGGGAGAACTGTCTAGACAGATAGAGAGCCCCCACCAGCACTGACTAGCCCAGCAAGAGCAGTAGAGGAGGGGGAAAGTGAGGAATGTCATTAAAGCATTGTCATGTATCTGTTGTGTCTCGTGTAATTTACACAGTTGTATCTTAATTGTATTCAGCAGAAGTGGAACATTATACATGGGGCATTTGTGACCTGCTTATGTAATTCTCAGACTCTGCCTGAACCTTATACAAAATTGTTCAGTGTTGTGGAAATGACTGCATCAGAACCTTTGTCCTTCCGTGGGAATTTTTTTTCTCTGTCTGTTGAGGGTATTTAGAAGATGGGAATACAGATAAGTAGAGTCAAAGAATATAAGGAGTAGGGTTGAATCCTATCATGACATTCTAAAATACAGCTTTCCTGTGCCCGGCTTTACAAGAAATGACTGGTGGTTACTCACTTATTTGTCTATTATCTTCACGCATAAATAAAACACATGGAGAAAATAAAATAAGCCTTAATTTCATTTTGCTGTCTCTAGTAATTCACATGGGATATGGACTATAATATACACTCAATAAATGTTGATTCTTTGGGGAAAAAAAGAATTGTAATGTATCAACTTAAATTTTTATTGGTATTTAAGATTCCAAAAATTGTCTATATCATCTTCTGAGGAACTACAACTATATGTTTTTCTTGGGTATTTTTTACTTATATTTTGACCAAGAAATTGTCCTATCATGGTTTTTGATTACATGACAAAAGGTAAGGTCAACTATCTGTTCAAAGCTTGAAACCTCTAAAGATTACATGCTAGCTTATGCAAGAATAAAAATATCACCCAAATGTGAAGCCTTCTGCCATTTCCCAGCGTCTGTTGTTCTGAAGGACCTGCATACATACCCCCCCAAAGTTGGGGTACATTATTTGTGAAGGAAGAAAGCCTCACCTTCTGTATTTATACATTTACTTGCAGACTGACAAATCAGATTTTATCATTAAAAAGGAAAACTGCATTCCAAGGAAGACAGAAGGAGGAAGCAGCTTTATTGAGGCCACCCTCCCACATTTCTGTCGCTCCTGTGGAACCTGATGGGACAGCTGGCCAGCACCATAGCACTACCGCTAGCATCGTGAACAAATGACTTCCCAGCAACAGAGAGCACCCGTTCATTGAGGAAGTCAAGCACTGGTTAAAAGCTTGTCTGCCTTGAACTACTGGATCCCAATTCAGACTGCTATCAACCACGTCCATGTTCCGGTAGACTCTGGGCCGTATCGCGGCTGAAGTTGACTCCATTAGAAAGTCAGTTTTTCTAAATGCTCATAAATCTTGTCTCTGACAGGTTTGCCTTCCTTTAATCAACAAGCACCTCACTGTTAGTGAAAAGGTATTCTGTCCAACTCAGAGTCTTCAGGATTATTTACCTGAGTGGATGACTGTGAAGCAAGAACTATCAGACAAAGGTACTAAGTGCTCTCCAGAGGACAGCGTTCTCTTTCATACTCCTGAGCAACTTGATTGTCTAGTCCCCAGCTTTTAAAAATTCATTTCATCCCTCTCTATTTCCTTTTTTGTTGTTGCTTTGTTTTGTTTGTTTTTATTTGTTTCTCGAGACAGGGTCTCTTTGTGTAACTGCTGTGGCTGTCCTGGAAATCACTTTGTAAACCAGGCTAGCCTTGAACTCGCCGAGGTCCACCTGCCTCTGCCTCACGAGATCTGGGATTTACCACCACCCAGTTCATCCCTCTCTAACAGTCCCTATGGCATGGCTGAATAACTCTTATTTGTAGAAGTTCTTCCTCTTTTTTACAGGACACAGAGCAGGCATAGATGGGAGGGAAAATTTTTGGAACACAAGAAGACTAACTGGACTACAGAAGAACCAAGCTGCTGAGTTCAGCCTCTCAGCCACCCCAGGGTCCCTGACTAAACTGTCCAACTGGAGCAGAACCATACATGGCACTGTACAAATGCTGGTCCTGGGAAACCAACCGTCGTTGATTACTACCAAAAGGTATAGAGGCTGTCATCAAACCTCACACTCTTCTGCAAGTCAGGACTAAAGCCTGGAGAAGCAAACAGTCACCGTGCATGTACCTACTCAGCAGCAGAGCCAAGCCAGTGCCCAAGACCTGATCCCTAGCTCCAGCTCTTCATTTTTACTTTAGCATTCATAGAGGACCGCAGCATCCCTTCTTATAACCTAAAATGTTTGAGCTGGGGAGATGGTGCAGTGGGAAAAAAATGCTTGCAGTGAAAGCATGAAGACTTGAGTTGGGATCCCCAGACTCACGTTGAAACTGAAGGCATCAGCACATGTCTGTAAGCCCAGCACTAGGAAGTAGATAGAAGTAAGTAAATATTGGAGACTCGCTGGCCAGCCAGTTCATCCAAAATGATGGGCTCCAGGTTTAGTGAGAAGCCTCACTGTCTCACTATCTCAAAAACACAAGGTAGAAGGGGACAGATGAAGACAGCTGACATTGATCTCCAGCCTCCACATACGCATGCTTATGAGTGCTATGCACACCACACACACACCACACACACACACACACACACACACACACACACACACGAGCATGCACAAAGTTAAATGTTATAAATAGACAAAATGTTTTATTCCATATATAGAAAAATAATACCCACAGGGTTTTGTTTCCCTATTGAATCTTCTGTAACAAGTACATTTTATTCATATTCACCACGTGTAAAGCACTGTGCTAAGAATGTGGCTTTGCCCATTTTAGAAATGAGGACACCAAGAAGTTCTGCATCCATATTGATGCAGGGAACAAGTGGCAGTCTGAATCTAGCTCACCCTCTTCCGTATTCAAAGTAGACCCTCCTAATGACAACGTGACACCACCTCTTAGAACTCTTGTCTTGCTTTACATAAGGAGTGAGCGCTTTACTGACCTGCAGCTTGATGAAGCCCCTGCCAAGTGACCGATTCCACTCCCGTGCCTGTGCTCTCTTGGCCCATCCATATGCATATGTGGATATGTACACACTGCAGCCCAGCTCTGTGGCCTTCGGTCATTCACAGTGGAATGTTAAATCCTGCTCCCCTCCCGCTAGAGAAAACAGTCTATCAGAACTGAAATATATACACCAGGACACCTTTAGGAAGAGAGAAGTCTGATGCGGCACTTCGAAGGATTGTGAAAATGTGCTGCTTCCTTTGCTGTCTAACCACAGAAGCAACTTTGGGAGGTAAAGAAAAGAAAAGATAAAAGATAAAGAAAAGTGCTCCTCCATGCCTCAAAGGTTTCTATTCAGAAATTGCAAGGGGCACATGAGTACCGGGCTAGGTCACTTCCGTGTGTTCTACCCTATGTCTCTTTGTTGCCCAGTTTTCAATGAGAAGTGGAGTCAGAAAGTACATCTGAAAGCAATGCTTTCCCTGTGTGGCTTCCGACCACATTCACGTCTCAACCCCCAGATGGAACAGGGATCTTGAAACAAATGGTAAAGAAAACTAATGCATTTAAACTCAGATTGAATTGTTTCTACTGAAATCTAGTACCTTCTGGACCTGCTAGTCAGAGGTGATATTGATGGAGGTGACTACCTTAGAAAGGTAGATCCAGAGGCACTCAATGGATAAAGCATGAACCTCAAGGCTTGACTGCAAATGCTTTTCACCCACCTGCAGAAGAGCAAATATGAATGTTTACTGCCCCCTGCTGGTGCATGCCTTCCTCAGTAACAGGACAGCAGCGGGGCTCAAAGGCACTTTGGGTCAGAGATAACCACAGAAGTATCACTTCCAGCAGCCATTCAAGGAGCATTTGCTGTAAGTCTTCTGTGCCCTAACTCACAGGGAGACAGATGATTAGGATGAAGTGCCTTTGCGTTGTGAGTCTAAATCTACTTCACTAGAGATCATAGGGCTTCAAAAGTGAGGGAGACGGAAGACTGGGGCTAAGATCTCACCTGATTTCACTTTCATATCTTCCAGAAAAAGAGCTTAGCCCTTGGTACCCTGGACTGATTTGGAACCTCCCAAGAAAGGAGTGCACACTCTAGGAGTTTCTCTATTGGATTAGAAAATTATAAAAAGAAGAGTTAAGAGCCCCATCTGCCCTCAGTTGGGAGCCCAAAGACCCATCCCAAAGATACCTCTTTCTACCCACCATCCGCATACATTGCCGTGATCTTGCTCCCTACACCAGCAGAAATCCTCTGCTCAGTTGCTGGTCATGCCAGCGAGAATAAAGACCCCCCAGCTGGACCAAAGGCCACACTAGATGTCAGAATCCCAGCCTCCAACTCTGATAGAGACTCCCAACTGGACCAAAGGTCATGTCAGCTGCCTGAACTACAGACCACAAAGACCAGAAGACTAAAGAGGAAACAGAAACCAAGGAACAAATACCCATCCAACAAAAACAAACTCAGAAATTAACAATCTCAACCCCAGATACCTAGATGCCTGTCAACGATCAGCCAGGGCAAAATGGCACCACCAGAGCCCAGCTATCCCACCACACCAAGCTCTGAATGTTCCAACACAGTTGAAGCACAAGAAAACTTTAAAACCAACTTTATGAGGATGATAGAGGTCCTTAAAGAGGAAATGAATAAATCCCCTAAAGAAATCCCAGAAAACACAAGCAAATAATAGGAGTAAATAAATCCCTTAAAGAAAGCCAAGCAAAACCACAAATAGGTGAAGGAAATGGATGAAACTTTTCAACCCCTGAAAACAGAAGTAAAAGCAATAAAGAAAACTAAGGAAATCCTGCAGATGGAAAATATAGATAATCAAACAGGAATCAGAGATGCAAGCATCACCAACAGAATGCAAGAGATGGAAGAGAGAGAATCTATCCCAGGCATAGAAGTTAACAATAAAAGAAAATGATACAACTGTAAAAGAAAATTTTAAATCTAAAAAAAAATAGTGATATAAACACTCAAGAAATCTAGGACACTATATAAAGATCAAACCTAAGAATAATAGGAATAGAAGAAGAATCCCAATTCAAAGGCCCAGAAAATAATTTTAGCAGAATCATAGAATTTTCCTAACCTTAAGAATGACACACCTATAAAGATACAAGAAGCTTACAGAACACCAAATAGACTGGACCAGAAAAGAAAGCCCCCTTGCCACATAAATAATCAAAACACTAAATATACAGAAATAAAAAGAAAGACTATTAAAAGCTTCAAAGGAAAAAAAGCAAGTAACATATAAAGGCAGATCTGTCAGAATTACACCTGGCTTCTCAATGGAGACTCTAAAGGCCAGAAGGGCCTGGACAGACATCTGTCCAGCAGGCTCTAAGACCACAAATTCCAGCCCAGGCTACTATACCCAGCAAAACTTTCAATCACCATAAATAGATAAAATAAAGGTATTCCAAGACAAAGTCAAATTTAAACAATATCTATCCACAAATCCAGCCCTACAGAAGGTCCTACAAGGAAAACTCCAACTCAGGGAAGTTAACTAGACCCATGAAAACACAAGAAATAATCTCACACCAGCAAAACCCATAGAAGGGAAACACACACATTACTACTACCGCCACCACCACCACCAAAGACAACAAAAATAAAGTAACAGAAATTAACATTAATTGATTATTAATATCTCTCAATATCAATTAACTCAATTTCCCAATAAAAAGACACAACATAACAGAATAGATAAGAAAATAGGACCCATCCTTCTGGTGCATACAAGAAACACACCTCAACATCAAAGATAGACATTACCTCAGAGTAAAGGGTTGGAAAAAAAAAGACTTTCCAAGCAAATGAACCCAAAAGTAAACTGATGTAACTACTCTAATCTCTAACAAAATAGACTTCCAAACCAAAATTAATCAAAAGTGATGAGAAAGGACACTGTTACACCAAGATGGCAACTCAATTCTTAACATCTATGCTGCAAGTGCAAGGATACCCACATTTGAAAAAGAAACATTACTAAAGGTTAAATCACACATCTAACATAAAACATTAATAGCAGAAGATTTCAGTATCTGACTCTCACCAGTGGACAGGTAATCTGGACAAAAACTAAGCAGAAATAATGGAGCTAACAGATGTTATGAACCAAATGAACCTAACAGATACGTATAGAACTGGCTAGGATCAAAACACATATGACAGCTGGTGCTGGAGCAGATGCAAAGCAAGGGGAACACTCCTCCATTGCATGTGGGAGTGCAATCCTGTACAGCCACTCTGGAAATCAACGTGGCGGTTTCTAAGAAAATTGGGAATCAATCTACCTCAAGACCCGGTAATACCACCACCCCTGGCCGTATACTCAAAGGACACTATATCCTACCACAAGGACACTTTCTCGACTATGTTTATAACAGTTTTATTCATAGTATCCAGAAACTGGTAACAACCTAGATGCCCCCTAACATGAGAACAGATAAAGAAAATGTGATATATTTACAAAATAGAGTATTTCTTGGCTGTTAAAATAAAATATCATGAATTTTGCACACAAATGGGCAGAACTGGAAAAAATCATCCAGAGTGAGGTAACCCACTCAGAAAGACAAAGATGGTATCCATTTCCTTATAAGTGGATCTCATGCTACAATGCACAGATCTAGAGAGGTTAGGTAACAAGGAGGGTTCAAGGGTAATGCATAAATCTTTCTGGGAAGGGAAAATAGAATACATTTTGCAGGTGAACTGGGGGTAACTGGGGATAGGAACAGAGGGATTAGGGGTGGTTAGAGGGAGAGAGTATTGGGACAGATGACTGGGATTGGAGGGAGCATTTAAGGGGTGCAGTAGAAACCTAGTGGAATGGAAACTCCCAGGAATCTATTAGGGTGACCATATATAAGACTCCTAGTAATAGGGGATACGGAGCCTGAACTGGCTATCTTCTATAATCAGGCAAGTCTTCCAATTGAGGGACTGGGACCCAACTGATCCACAAAGCTTTGACCTGAAATTTGTCTTACCTACAAGATGTGCTAGGGTAACGGTGGTGCAGAAAATGTGGGGGTGGCCAATCAATGACTGGTCTAGCTTGAGATATAAGCCAGGGATAAGGTTTCTCCCATAGTGAAGTGATTACTCAACCTTGGTGAGAAAGGACACCGCCATTGTATCTGTGTGTTATTTATAATGTGCTTTGTACGTATATTTAAACCCGTTAAAGAAATTAAACATAGACTTTTCCAAGATCTCTTTAAATCTCAATTCATTGTCAATATGCTCTATATAAGACCTCAGTTATTAAAATAGCATTTCTAAGTTGCAAAGGATCACCAAATTAAGTCCATTCCTGCTTGCATGTTGGGAACATTAAATGTGGCTTCTTTTCAATATATTTATGCACCAAATGCGATTTTCAGATGATCAAAACGATAAACAAATCTTAATGACTCAGTTAATAATGTTGAGTTTCTCATCCAGTGAGTATCATAGAAATTTGTCATCAAAATGACACTGAAAGAAAAAAAAACAAATTAAAAAGTGTCAAAAATCAATTGTGTGGCTTCAGGCTCAGTATTAATGTTTCAACAATTTGGCAGATGCAGTTTCTATGTAAAATATAGAACTAAGCATCTTCCTGACTCACTCCGAGCAGCGTGACATATCGGCTTTTCATCCCATATCTATTGAACTTGCCCACAACAGCTCTCAGCTGCTCACTACCTTTGTACATTCTCTCATCTCTGTATTTTATGGTAAACTTCAAAACAAAGTTCACAGTCGTAGTACCTCTTTCCTTGTCTCTTGGTCTGGCTTTTCTTTAGTTTGAAATGCTGATCAAATCCAGGGCCTTGTGAGTGTTAAGACACTCCTGTGCTGCTGAGTGACCCTTCAGCCGTGGCTGCAGAAGCATTTCCTATAAAGGCTTCTTCGCATTAGGGAGAAATGTCAGCTTTCTATTTCTCAACTCCAAGGAGCCAGGTCATGCTGATTCGTGTTCACTTAGAATAATTCAGGAAGAGAGAAGAGTTGCTTTCAGTTTAGACTGAGCAGGAAAATCTAACCTGATGGTGGGATGATAGTAAGCTGTCTGCTAATGAACTGTTCCGTCCGGCTGGAATGGTGGCTAAAAGTGACCCCCAAGGCAGAACTCAGCAAATACTAGGCTAGCATTTCTTCTCTGACCTACATAGAGTCGATCTAAAATCACCTGGACAACTGTCCTGCACACCACAGATGAATCCCTCAGGAAAAGCCATGGGCACCTACATGTCAGATCTGAGAGGACATGTGTCACAATGAGGTCGTTAGAAGTGGAGACTAAGGGAGGCCCAGGGAGATGGTATGCTCCCTTAAAAGATGCTGAGAGAAAACCACGGCCTTGGAAGAAAAAAGAACTTCTCATCTCATCTCTCACATGGCTAGTCTGTCATCGCTGGTAGAATTCCAGCAGCGACCTGGTGTGAACTGTGCAGAGGATGTGACCCCTTGAACATTTCCTATCCCAGATAGCTCTAATTTTTAAAGAAAGTCATTGCCTTGATTTTTCTCCTGTGCTAATTCTTGCCTCTTGGTTACAGAGTAAACATAGGCAGTCAGGGGATTCTAACTGTGGGAGAGCCTGGAGGGGGCTGAACTTCTTTTTCCTTTGGGATCCATACACAATTCAAGGGTCTGCAAGGCAAGTGGAAGCGGCATCTCCTGGTGGAAATATTTCCACAAGAGGATGAAGGAAAAAGTACCTACAGCTATAAACATCCAACAGAGCCTGAAGTGCGAGGGATGCTCTGAAGGTTTTTAATAGGGATCCCTGGGAAACAAGCAAGAATCTTTCTGCTATTATCAATGGTGGAGGCAAAGGATGGATTCCACACTGCATGGACATTTATAAATTCCCAGTGGATCAGCTGGCGGTGGCTCATGGATGACAGCCAAACTTGCTGCTTGGTGTCTTGTCCATGGTGCATATGGACTATTACAGAAAGGGAATTTCCATTCTATTTCAGAGTAGTGGAGACCAAGGCTACACACAGGACTAGCCTTCTGCCCAGGTAAGGGGAAAGGAGAATTTTCATGAAAGATCCAGTCTGTGCACACTGTGAACTAAGCCACTTGCCCATGGGATGGCTATTTGCACCCAACTGTCCCTTCCCATGCTTCACTTCCCAAAGCTTCTATTTTTTTGCATTCACTTATTCAACTAATAAGTGTGCAAGGTGCTCTGCAATGTGCCACGAAGTCTGAGTTTTAATGCTTTGCCTGAACACTTTATTTTTTTTACCATACAGAACTTTTGCTTATATATTGTGATTTCCAATTTTGTTTTTAATGGGATTTTTGTGTGTGTGTATTGTGTGTCTCAGCATCTGTATGTGTTTCTTAGGCTTTTTCTTTTGGCTCTTTTTTTTCTATTTGTTTGTTTTGTTCTATTGTTTTTAAAACTTATTTTAGTTTTTAAATGCCCATTTGTAGTCTAATGAGAGATAGAGAAAAATGGTGTGAATTTATGTGAATGGGAACATAGGGAGGATCTGAGAAGACTGGGAGAGAGAACACCACAATCACAACACATTGTATGGAAAAAATCTATTTTCAATAAATAAAAAAGGCCTAGATTATTCCCTTATTCTAGGCTCTGCTAAAGCTCCATTTTAGGAGGAAAATAATTCCCATACTGGGAGGGTATAAAAACATATACATGTGATACACATACACACACGCGCACACACACAGAGGGTGGAGGAAGAATGGGAACAAGTACATACAATGAATTCTGTTGGCTTGAGAAATTCAGAAGGTGCTGCAAACACAGGATGGCGTTTTTGGCCTGGCATTAGAGGTGTTGGGGACCTGCCAAGTCAGTCACAGCAGGAGTGGGGCAGAACATGGAAAAGCAGATGGATGGCTTGATCCAAAGGCCCGAGACAGCAGAGATACCAAGAGCCACGCTATCTGTGGCTGCTCACATTTTCTTATCTCTTTGTTAGTGAAATCTTTGGAGACAGTTTGTTTCATAGAAATGCATCTACCCAATGTAAGAGAGTGAGGGCACTGAGCCTCATGACTCCTCATAAGGGTTATCGGTGGTAGATGTCACTGGACTCAGTAAGCTAAAGCTGCGAAGAAGGCTTTTCAGAGGCCTTAGGTGCTGTGGAAGGTAACAAGGACATGGGTCAGAAGGCAGCTATGAGGTGGTCATGAGCATCTCCCAGGACAGCAACTCTGAGATATCTTGCACAATGCCAGCTACAGAGGCATCGAGCCCAGATATGATTATTACCTGCCTTACTAAGATGGCTTAGAGGTGTGCTCCACAGTTAAACTATATTTATGAATTCTGCTATCCATTAAAACTTTTAATTCCACAAGAATGTGAGTGAACAAATCTGTGAACTGTCAGAATTCAATGTTATAAGTTTTTACATAGTGTACATTTATACATGTATGTATAGTTCCATCTATAACATTGCAATAATGAAAAATAATGTACATGAGTAGATGTGATTTGTTTTTACTAACATATTTAGAACAGAATTTTTATAATATTGGTTCCTAAGTAATTTTAGTTTTGTTACTATAATTCTTTATTAGTTTGAAAATATAGCAAGGAATTATGTTCTATGCTGGTTTGTGTATGTGTCCTCTCTTTAAATTACATGATGCTATTATTTGGCTTCCCCCAAAACAATTCTACAAAGGTCAGATATGTTAATGCAAAGTGAGTTCTTTCTATTCAGGGTCTATCACCAGATCTGGGGGGGAAAACAGACATATACACGGGATGTACACACAAATTTTGTTACCCAGTACATGTCCAGAAAGAAATATATGATTTAAGAACAAAACTATCTTGTTCATATGATTATGTCTCAGAAAAAGAAAGAAATTATTTTTCCAGTTTAACACTACTTGATAAATACTAATTAAAATCAAAATCCAATAGTTTTAATTTTATAGTCAGACTATGCCAATGGAAATGCCTTATTTAGAAGATAAGGTCTCTAATGAAAAAGGATGAAAATATGTTCCACAGTACATCAGGATCTATGGATCTGAGAGTGACAGACATGTGTTCAAATATTTCTAAAGCTTGCTTATACTGCATGCCATGTACTGTTATGGGTGCTAAGAACAAAGTCATACACATGACATACAGAAAGTACTGTCTCGGGGCCTCCTTTGTCCCACGGAGCCGAGCAGAGAGGAGCTGGCAACCCTCAGTCGGCCTGCTTTTGGGACCGGGATCCTCGCCCAACCAGCTTCCGCGGATTCATCTGGACCCTGTCCCGGCTGCACCTGAGCGCGGCCCACCCGGGCTGAGGCCTTGGGGGAAGGGCGAGTCCCCTGCTAGGGGGCCTCCTTTGTCCC
>PVIU01016034.1:0-21725 GCA_004026605.1 Ondatra zibethicus
GGAGCTCAGTCCAGTGCTCCAATGTGGGTCTCCATCTCCATCTCCATCTGTCGCTGGACAAAGGTTCTATGGTGATATTCAAGATGTCATTAGACTGACTACTGGACAAGGCCAGTTCAGACACCCTCTCCTCCACTGCCCAATGTCCCAGCTGAGGACATCCCTGTGGACACCTGGGAACCCCTCCAGAGCCAAGCCTCCTGCTAACCCCAAAATAGCTCCCCCACCAAGACATCCTCTTCCCTGTTCCTATATCTGTCCCTCCTCCTTCTCAATCATCCCACTCCCCCAAGCTCTCCCCAAAGGCAGCCTACTGAATGGGAGAAGATCTTCACCAACCCCACATCAGACAAAGGTCTGATCTCCAAAATATATAAAGAACTCAAGAAGCTAGACATTAAAATTCGAAATAATCCAATTAAAAAATGGGGTAATGATCTGAACCGAGAATTCTCAACAGAAGAAGTTCAAATGGCCAAAAGATACTTAAGGTCATGTTCAACTTCCTTAGCGATCAGGGAAATGCAAATCAAAGCAACTTTGAGATACCATCTACACCTGTCAGAATGGCTAAAATCACAAACACCAATGATAACCTATGCCGGAGAGGATGTGGAGTAAAGGGAACACTCATCCATTGCTGGTGGGAATGCAAACTTGTGCAAAGACTTTGGAAATCAGTGTGGCAGTTTCTCAGGAAACTGGGAGTCAGCCTACCTCAGGATCCAGCAATACCACTCTTGGGAATATACCCAAGAGATGCCCAATCATGCTACAAAAGCATTTGTGCAACTATGTTCATAGTAGCATTATTTGTAATAGCCAGAACCTGGAAAAAACCTAGGTGTCCCTCAGTGGAAGAATGGATCAAGAAAGTGTGGCACATCTTCACACTAGAGTACTACTCAGTGGTAAAAAAAAAAAAAAGTCATCTTGAATTTTGCATGCAAATGGATGGAAATAGAAAACGTTATCCTGAGTGAGATAACCCAGACCCACAAATACTAATATGGTATGTACTCTCTCATCAGTGGATTCTATCCATAAAGAAAGGACATTGAGCCTATAGTTTGTGATCCTAGAGAAGCTAAGTAATAAGGTGAAACCAAAGAAAAATAGATATAGATCCTTCTGGAAATTGGAAGCAGATGGGATCGCCAGGCAGGGAATGGGAACATGGGGGTGGGAGTGGAGTGGGAGGAGGGGGAAAGGGGGGAGAGAGTGTTGCATTCTTTTATGTTGCATTTGTTTAACTCTGTGAAGCTGTGTTACTTTGCCTGTCTAAAACACCTGATTTGTCTAATAAAGAGCTGAATGGCCAACAGTGAGGCAGGAGAAAGGATAGGTGGAGCTGGCAGGCAGAGAGAATAAATAGAAGGAGAAATCTGAGAGGAGAAAAAAAACAAAAAGCAAGAAAGATCAAAGATGGGAGCCATTTTAGTGTTGGCAACAGGCTTGGCTCTAGAGGGGTTCCCAGGTGTCCACAGGGATGTCCTCAGCTGGGACACTGGGCAGTAGAGGAGAGGGTGTCTGAACTGGCCTTGTCCAGTAGTCAGTCTAATGACTATCTTGAATATCACCATAGAACTTTTGTCCGGCGACAGATGGAGATGGGGATGGGGACCCACATTGGAGCACTGGACTGAGCTCTCAAGGTCCAGTTGAGGAGCAGAAGGAAGGAGAATATGAGCAAGGAAATCAGGACCACGAGGGGTTGGTCCATCCACTAAGACAGTGTGCCTGATCTAATGGTCCTTGGGCAGTAGAGGAGAGGGTGCCTGAACTGGCCTTGTCCCATAGTCACACTGATGACTATCTTGAATATCACCATAGAACCTTCATCCGGCGATGGATGGAGATAGAGACAGAGACCCACATCGGAGCACTTGACTGAGCTCCCAAAGTCCAGTTGAAGAGCAGGAGAGAGAAGATGAGCAAGGAAGTCAGGACCGCGAGCAGTTGGTCCACCCACTGAGACAGTGTGCCTGATCTAATGGGAGCTCACCAAACCCAGCTGGACAGGGACTGAACGAGCATGGGATCAAACTGGACCCTCTGAATGTGGCTGACAATGGGGGCTGACTGAGAAGCCAATGATAATGGCACTGGGATTTGTCTCTACTACATGTACTGGCTTTTTGGGATCCTAGTCTGTTTGGATGCACACCTTCCTAGGCCTGGATGGAGGGGGAAGGGAGAGGGGGAGTGGGGAAGCATGAGGGAAATGGGAGGAGGGGAGGAAGTGGAAATTTTGAATGTTATTATTTATAAAGCAATAAAAATTAAAAAAAAAAGATCAAAGAGCAAGAAAAGAAAGGGCCAGTCACCCAGCCAACCAGTCATGGAATAAGAGTGAAAGTAAGATATACAGAAATAGAGAAAGGTGAAAGCCCAGAGGCAAAAGATAGATGGGATAATTAAAAAAGTTAAAAATGACTAGAAACAAGCCAAGCTAAGGCCAGGCATTTATAAAAATGAATAAGACTCCACATGTGATTTATCTGGGAGCTGGGCGGTGGCTCCCAAAGAGCAAAGAGTCAAGAAAGAAAAAAGAGTAAAAGAGCAAAGAGTTAAAAACAAACAACACATACTTGCTGTAACTTAGCTTTGAATTTCAAGTTTATTTCTTCTTGATGTAAAATATGATTGCATGTCCTATAGTTCTAAATATATCCCTGATGCTGCTACCAGTTAAAGTCAGATGATCACAGTCTGTTCTGCTATAGATATTCTTGTAGTATTTCATTTTCTATTTTAAGTATGTTTGGATTTTTAAATTTGTTTGTTTTGACAGTGCTTAAAACTGAATATAGAGCTTTATAACTACATGTAGGAAAGCAAGAAATGTACTGGTTAGCCATAATCTTAGCCCTGAATGTTCTTTAGAAATGGCAGTAATATTATATGTCCTATTAGTAATGATACTTGAACCAGTAACTTCTCTTGCCCTTATAAGGGGATTCTATAACTCTCTTCTTAGGAGTTTCCTTTTCTTGAAGGAAGGTTTGCTGTCAATGTGTATTCTTGGTTAAACACTTTTAACTTTTTCTCTTCTTCCCCAGATGTAAGCCAGACTGTGACTTTTGTCTGCCTCTTTTTCTGTTTCTAAATTCTTTATATGGAAATTTAAATAATATCTTCCCCAATGTTATGCATTCTAATCCACAGAATTTGGCCATATGTTTCCTTTCATACTTTCTGGGACTTTTAAGTGTGATCACAAACTTTGAGATAAAGATATTGTTGATATTGGGAGGTTCAGTGTAATTACAATGTGGGGGTAGGAGATTCGGAGTTGCAGAATGATGTGAGACTGACATGGAGGGCAGAGGGAGAAGATATTGTTTTGTTGGCTTGGAAACATATAGGAAGGAACCATAAGGAAGGTATAGAAACAAGCTTTAGAAGATGTAATACCAAGAAAACAGCTTCTCCTCCAAAGCCTCCAAAAAGGAAACCCTGCTAACACTTTAAGCTAAGAAAATGGAGTTTTAGATTTCTTGTTACCAGAATTAATAGTGATACATTGACATTTTACCCAGTAAGTTTGTGGTAATTTGCAATACCAAATTAAAATATATCTAATCTATCTAATCTGAAAGTGAACTGATACTGTAAGTAACAATGAAACAAAATGTTTAGATGACTTTGTTGTTTTACTTTATGACTTTTAATGAATAATCGTATGTATTTTACATCCAGCACATCCAGCAAAAGGTTCAGATGAATGTTTCATTATGCTAAAATTATACCAAATGATATAAACCTTGTATTTTTAAAAGCACTAGGTTTTTACAGAACACTGAGGTAGTTTCAAAACATATTCCTCAAAAAATATGGTTGGGATAACACTGGAAAGTTTGCCATGAAGCATCCTCAGGCATGGTTTTATTTAAATTATTTGAGTACGTTTTCCTCATAAGGAACTTTTAGAGATTTAATAGAAATTAATAATTAAGCCTTTCTGATAATGCCCCATAATGACTTATTCACAGTTTGTGTTACTGTGCTGTGAGTCCTTCAGAGTGTCTTATTAATAAAGCTCACAATTTTTAATAGTTGCTCCATTGCTCCCACATTTGTGTAATTAGTGCTGCTTCATTGATAAATCTTCATAAAGAGAATATCAACATTATCATAACAGTTTCCTGCCTCCTTGTAGAGGATAGATTACCCATGCTATCCTTAATCCCAAAATGCATATTTTGCCTATGAGTACTTGTAGGGTCTGTGTACTAACATTATTCTTAAACACACTGCTTTGGACTTAAAGGAATGATATCCTAGCAATGGTCAATCAGAATCCTCCCTGCTCTTATACTCCTGTGTGCATTTGAGTAAGGTCTAAGTACTTTGAGGTAACCTGAAAAAATAAAACAAAACACCATGCAACCTTCCATGTTTAAAGTAGAAGTGTCACGAAAGAAACAGCCACCACACCACCTAGCCATGCACACATGATGAGCGATCCTGGAAGCATAGGAGAGACTTTGCAACTTCTGGTGGAAAGGAGTAGCCCTTTTCTGTGAGCATGAGAGAAACCCTCCAGGTCTGCATAGATGACAGCTGAAAGTGTTTCCCGGTGAGCATAAATGTAGATGTTCAGTATTGTTGCAGCAGCCTTGGAATGCTATTGATTCTTCCAAGTAAAGTGGATTTTTAATTGGAAACTCACTTAGGGTGGAAGAATATTGAGAAGCCTGCTAGAAACTGGATTGTTTGGAGAAATACAGATGCTAAAGAACAACAGTGAGGACTTGGGAGCAAGTGCAGAGCACAGAAATAAAGAACTTACATCAATGTTATTTCTTTTGAGACAGGGCTAGACTTGACTATTTTATGTAGCTCCCATGGTTACTATTGTTAACTTGACAGAATCAAAAATCACTTGGAAAATGGGTCACTGGGCATGCTCATGGATTATGTTGACTGAATTAATTAAGGTGGGATGATATTTACATTGTATGTGATGCCAGTCCTTGGTTGGGCTCCTAAACTATACAAGTAGAGAAAGGGAGTTGAACAGCAGATGCATTCATCATTTTCTTTTTTTTTTTTTTTCAAGCAGGGTTTCTCTATATATCTCTGGCTATCCTGAAACTCACTCTGTAGAACAGGCTGGCTCAAACTCACAGAGATCCAACTGCCTCTTCCACCCTGAGTGCTAGGATTAAAGGCATGCATCTCCATCGCCCGGCTTGCATTCATCATTTTCTATGCTTTCTGATTATGGATGCAATATGACCAAATGCTTCAGTTCCTGCCACATTGATGTCCAAGCCATGATGGGCTGTATTCTTAAACCGTGACCTAGAATGAACCCTTTGTCAAGTTGTCTTTGTGGAGGTATTTTATCACAGTAAGATAAAAGTAAACTAATCCAGAAATTGGTAATAAGAGGTAGGCTATTGCTATCTGGTCCCCATAGACATTTGAAAGTAATTTCAGGAGTAGTAAGGTGGAAGACAACAGAACTTAGGGGTAGAAAATTCCTTGAATTCTAGAAGCACAACTCAATGAGCAATTCTTGTAGGATCTTGAAAGACAGTGATGCTAGAAAAAATACCAACAGTGGAGGACAGGCTCATAGGGTTTAAGAGATTTTCCTAGTTATCTTTAACTGTCAACACATCCTAGAGTTGTATGAGCAGGTAATCTCAATTGAGGAATAGTCCAAATCAAATTAGCCCATGTAAATGTCTGTGATGAGTTGCCTTGATTGAAAATTGATGTATAAGGGCCCAGACCACTATGGGTAGCATCATTCCCTGGACAGGTGATCCTGGGCTGTATAAGCATAAGCCATTGAGCAATCCAGCAAGCACAATTTCTCTATGGTTCATGTTTCAAGTACTTGTTTGGGTTCCTACCTTGACTTCCCTCAATGATGAACTGTGACCTGGATGTGTAAGTCAAATAAGTGATTTCCTCCCCTAAGATGTTTTGGTCAGGTTGTTTTATCACAGCAACAGAAAGAAAACTAGGACAGACGGGGAGAAGGACTCTTATCAGGAAACAGGATAGGGGTCATTTGTGTGATACTTTTGCCAATAATATGGTTTCTTTCTACCCATGTCCTGAGAATCTGAGTGAAGTTGAATTTAAAGATAATGAACTAATCTATACAATATAGGAAATTCCTAAACAATAGAGCATCCAACTTGGTGCTATGAAAGCAGCTGTAATTGTTAAAAAGAGAGCATCATGACTGAAGGTGAACGTGCTGTGTTGCACTGGAACAAAAGAAAAGGTGATCTGGTGGCAAAACTCCACCCACCAGAGACTTCAAAGAAGAAAAACCAATACTTCTCAAATTATTCCATAAAATAAGAAAGCAAAAATGTTACCAAATTCTCTTTACAAAGCCAGTATTACCTTAATATCAAAACTAAACAGAGATATAACAAAAATAGAAAGTTACAGACTAAGCTCCCTGAAGAACATATATGCAAAAAATGTAAACCTGATGTGGGAGTCCCCTCTTTATGCTGCAAATATGTTTTATTATCATTGGTTAATAAAGAAGCTGCTTTGGCAAAGAAGTCAAGACCATGATGGGGATGCACACTGCAACAGCCTACCTGAGCTAATGGGAGCCCACCAACTCTGGTCCGATGGAGAAGGAAGCAGCATAGGTCCAAACTAGTCCCTCTAAATGTGGGTGACAGTTGCATGGCTGGGGCAGACTGTGGGGTCACTGACATTGGGAACAGGATTTATCCCTACTGCTTGTACTGGCTTTTTGGAATTCATTCTCTTTGGAAGGATACCTTGCTCAGCCTAGATATAGTGGAAAGAGCCTTGGTTCTGTGTTGACTGGGGGTTTCTGTCCCACCCAGTCCTACAGCCATAAGTCCCAAAGAATCACAGAGAGGTCTACATTAATTGTAAACTGATTGGCCCATTAGCTCAGGCTTCTTATTAACTAATTCCTATAACTTACATTAACCCATAATTCTTGTCTGTGTTAGCCATGTGGCTTGGTACCTTTCTCGGCAAGGCAGTCACATCTTGCTTGCTCTGTGTCTGGGTTTCTTTGCGGCTTGGTGATGACTGCAGACTGAGTCTTTCTCCAAATTCTTGTTACCCCGCCTCTACTTCCTGCCTGGTCTCCCTGCCTATACTTCCTGCCTGGCTACTGGCCAATCAGCTTTTATTTAAAATACAAGTGACAGGGTACAGACCATTGTCCCACAGCAGTCCTGCTTCAAAGCAATGTACTAAACTTTGTTGACTCCCCATGGGAAGTATTACCCTCTCTGAGGAATAGATGGGAGGTAGAAGAGGGGGAAGGTGGAGGGAGCAGGAGAAGGGGAGGGAGTAGGAACTGGGATTGGTATATAAAATGATAAAAGATAGTTTTTAAAATAAGTAAATAAATTTTAAAAAAAGAAGTTGCTTTGGCCTATGGCAAGCCAGGATATAGAAAGGTGGGAAATCCAAGAAAAGATAAAGGAGGAAAGAAAGTGGAGTCAGGGAGATGCCATGTACCTACCAAAGGAGAAAGATGCCAGATCACTAAAGGTTATCCACAGCCTCATGGAAATACACATATTAATAGAAATGGGTTAATTTAAGATGTAAGAGCTAGTTAGAAATATGCCCTAGCCATCGGCTAAACAGTGTTGTAATTAATATAGTTTCTGTGTGATTATTTGGGTCTGAGTGGCCAGGAAAACAAAAGAACAGTCTCTGTTTACATAAACCAAATGCATAGTACATCAAGAGGATGATCATTCACTATGATATCAGTTTAGCATTATTTCATACCTGTACGTATGGTTCAACATATGCAAACCAAAAATGCATATCATATAAATTTTACATTTACATCATAAACAAACTCAAGGATAAAAATCACCAAGACTATCTGAACAGTGTAGAAAAAGGATTTTGACAAAATAAAATATTTCTTCATGATAAAATTACTGAAGAAAATGGGAACAGAAAGAATATATCTCAACATAACAAAGGCAAAATGTGGCAAACCTGTAGCCAATGCTATACAAAATGGAGAAAAGTTCAAACCATTTCTACAAAAGTCAGCAACAAAAAAGGTGTCTACATTCATCACTCTCATTCAGTACAGGAAGTCTTAGCTGGAATAATCACAAGAGAAACTAATAAAGGGAATACAAATAAGAAAGTGAACTCCAAGGATCACTATTTGAAGATGCTATGATTCTATGCATAAGAGAGCCTAAAGACTTCACTAGAAAAATTTTAGTTGATACACACTGTCAGCGACTAGCAGAATACAGAATTAGGAGAAAAAAATCAGTAGCTTTCCTTTATACTAATAACAAACATGCAGAAGAGGAAATCAGGGAAAAGTCACTTTCGTAAACATCAAACAAAAACTACTTGGGAGTAAACCTAATTGAGGAAGTGAGAGAGCTCTACAATGAAAATTTTAAAACACTCAAGATAACTTAAAGAAGAGAGGATCTCCCATGCTCATAAACCAGAAGAATCAATAATGCAGAAATGGATATCTTATCAAAAGCAATTTCAGCTTCAATACAATTCCCAACTAACTCTAACAGAAATGTAAAATGGAATCTTAAAATTCATTTGGAAGCATAAATGATCTCAGGTAGTCAGTGCAATACTGAGCAAAACTCTATCAAGAAAGTAAAAAAAGCATACTTGATTTCACAGTATATTACAGAGCCATAGTAACAAAAAGAACATAATATTGGGAGAGGAAAATACAGATATGTATATCAATAGAACACACACAAAAAGGATCCATATTTAAAGCTATTCATCTTCAGCTACTTCATTTTTCATAAAAATGCCAGAAAAAAATCACTGGAGAAAAGACAGTGTCTTCAAAAATGGTTCATTTTTAAGGTTTGGTAAAACTTACAGTAAATAATTCTGGGCCTGGACATTTTTTAGTTGGAAAGCATTTTTGATTAATGATCCAATCTTACTGTTACAGATCTGCTTAATTATTTCATCTTGGTTTAATTATGATAGGTCATATGAGTCTAGAAGTTTATACATTTCTTTTAAATTTTTCTATTTAGTAGAGTATTATGTCTCTAAGGTATGTCCCTATGATTTTCAGGATTTCACTATTATTTGTCATGATAGCTCCCTTTTATCTCTAAGTTTATTAATTTTGATATTTTCTGTATTTCTCTTAATTAGTTTTGCTAAGGATTCTTTTTATCTTATCTGTCTTTTGGGAGAACTAACTGTTTCACTGATTCTTGGCAAATTTTTTACTGAGAATTTAATTTCTGTCTTGATCTTATTATTTCTTTCATTCTACTGACTTGGTATTTAATTTCTTCTTGTTTTCCGAAAGACCCGAGTAATATCTTTAAGTTATTTATCTAATGTTGCTTTGACTTTGGCACTTATGCCTGTAACTTCCTTCTTAGACTGGTTTCATTGTTTCCTATAGATTCTGGGTTGTTTTTAAATTTATCCCTTATCAGAATAAATTGATCTTCTTTTTATTTGATTTCAAGATTTCCATTTGATCTTCTATTTGAAATCTAGTTTGTCATATAATAGTATAGTCCCATCTGTTTGTTTCCATTTAGTTGGAATACATTTTTCTATCTTTTTACCCTAAGGTAGTATGTCTTTTATGATGAAGTATGCTTCTTGGAGGGTAGCCAAGAACATTAGAAATTATCTTTAATGTTAGGGTATCTTTGGTACCTCAGAGGCCAAAAACTCCAAAAAGAAGTAACACATTCCTGGGAATGAACCTTTTGTTTGTTAGTCTCTGGTGTCGGGTGGGGTCACTGTCACTTTGTTATAGGATAACCCCATTTTAACTAGTTCCATGCACCTGTACAAATATATTTTATGAAACTTCTACAGTAGTATGTTTCCATATGGCTTTTAAGAAAAAAATCTTTAGTATTATTTATCCCTCCCAATTTCCCTCTCCTATACTCTGCCTTCCCCTCCTCTGTACCAGGCTTTTTCTCTTGGGCCACCAACCAGCTCCCAAATCATGACACAGAGACTTATTATTAGTTTTGCATGCTTAGCCTAGCTTGGGCACATTTATACTTAGCTCTTTGAACTTAAATTAACCTGCTTCTATCTATCTATCTTTTTCCTTGGAGCTTATTGCCTTTCTTACTTCTGTATAGCTTATTTTCACCGCTTCTCTATGTCTGGCTGGCTTGGTGGCTTCTGTCTGGCTTCTTGCCCTGGGCATGTCCCTCATTCTTTCCTCTTCCTTCTTTTCTTGTTCCTCTTTGAGCCTAGATTTCTCCTATTTATTCTCTCGGCCTGCTAGCCCCACTTATCCTTTCTCTGCCTAGCTACTGGCCATTCAGCTCTTAATTAGACCAATCAGGTGCTTTAGGCAGGCAAGGTGAAACAGTTGCAACATATCATTACATAATTAAGCACACATCCTTATATCATTAAACAAATGCAGCATAAACAAAAAGTAGCACACCTTTACACAGTTAAATATTCTGCAGCACAAACAAATGTAACACATCTTTACCCATTAAAATAATATTCTACAACACTCCTCCAACCCAATTTATCTCTTCTATTCCAGAATTCCCTGTTAACCTTTCAGACCAGTGTATCCTAGCTCCTCTTCCTTGAAAGCCCCCTTCATGGTCCCTAGTAGTTTTCTGACCCATATGTGAATTCCAAATGAAACACACATGTCTGACAGCTCAAAGCTAATGTACTCAAATGAGAGAAAAGATGTAATGTTTTGTCTTTCTAGGTCTGCATTACCTCACTCAGAATGATTGTTTCTGGATCCATCTATTCCCCTACCAATTTTCTTTTTTCTTTTTTGTTCTTTTGTTTTATTTTGAGACAGTCTCACTGCTCTGGCTGGTCTAGAGCTTGCTGCATAGACCAAGCAGGCCTCAAACTCACAGAGATTCATTTGTCTTTGCCTCCTGAGTGCTGGGATTGTAGGTGTGCATCATCATTTCCAGCAATTTCATTTTTCTTAATAGCTGAATAATATCCATTATGTAAATATACCAAAATTTTATTATCCATTTATCATTGATGGACATCCGGGATGTATCCATTTCCTGGTTTTTGTGAATCAAGCAACAATGATGATGAACAAACAGCAAGTATTATGGAATAGGATATTGAGTCCTTGGAGTATGTGCACAAACGTGGAATAGCTGCCAGGCAGTGGTGGCACACGCCTTTAATCCCAGCACTCGGGAGGCAAAGGCAGGTGGATCTCTGTGGGTTCGAGACCAGCCTGGTCTACAAGAGCTAGTTCCAGGACAGGCTCCAAAGCCACAGAGAAACCCTGTCTCAAAAAAAAACAAAACAAAAAGGTGGAATAGCTGAATCATGTAGTAGACCTAGTTCAGCTTTCTAAAGAACTGCCATACTGATTTCCATCATGCCTACACCAGTTTTTGCTCCAAGCAGCATTTGTCATCATTTGTTTCTCAGATCTTAGCTGTTCTGACTAAGGTAAATGAAATTCCAAAGTACTTTTAATTTGCATTTCCCTGATAGCTCATGATGTCTCTCAGCCATTTGTATTTCATCTCTTGAAAAATCTCTGTATGGTTTAATGCTCTGTTTTCTCAATTGGATTCCATGATTTCTCCATGTTTAATTTTTTTAGTTCTTTATATGTTCTGGATGTTAACCTTATGTCCAATATATAGCTGCTGAAGATTTTTTCCATTCTGTATGCTTCCTCTTCATTCAAGTGGTGGCATCTTTTGCTGTACAGAAACATTAAGTTTCCTAAGGTTTTGTTTATTCAATGTTGGTCTGAATTCCTAGACTATTGGGCTCCTGTCCAGAAAGTCGTTTCCTCTGCTAATGATTTCAAGTATATTCCCTACTTTCTGCTCTATCAGATTCAAAGTATTGGGCTTTATGTTGAGATTTTTGATCCATTTGGAATTGAGTTTTGTATAGGGTGAGAGATAAAGATCTACTCTCCTTTTTCTAAATTAAGTCATCCAGTTTGAGCATATTTTTAAAAGATACTATGTGTATTGTTGCCATTTTTTCAAAAATGAGGTAACTATAGAAGTGTGGGTTTGTATGGAGGAGCCTTGATTCTATTCCATTGGTAAGTGAATGTGTTCTTATTCTAGTACTGTGTACTTTCTGTCTCATACCAAGTGGTATGAGACAGAAAGAAGAAAGAATTCAGAAAAAAAATTTTCTTTTCTTCATATCTATTTTTGTCTCTATCATACCTTTCATTGAATATGTATGTCTGTATGGTGTAGAAGGTCCTTCTGCATTTGTGTTGCTTTCATTGGTTGAATAAAGAAAACTGCCTTGGCCTTTTGATAGGGCAGAAATCAGGTAGACAGAGTAGACAGGATGGAATGCTGGGAGGAAGGGAAGTGTGGCAGACGCCATGCTTCTCCAGCCTAAAGTGGACACTGGTTAGACTCATGCCAATAAGCCACATCCTCGTGGTGAATACAGATTATTAGAAATGGGCTAAATCAAGATGTAAGAGCTGGCCAAGAAGAGGCTAGAACTAATGGGCTAGGCAGAGTTTAAATGAATACAGTTTCTGTGTAATTATTTCAAATGTAAGCTAGCTGGGCGGCCGGGATGAAAAACAGGCCCCCTTGCCTCATTACTACAAATTGGCACCTCAACATGGTCGACTAACTCCACGTAAAACCTAAGAGGGCTTGAAAAAGAATTCTAGACACACAGAAAAAAAAAAACAGAGTTTAACACAGCTTTTTGCTTTTTGCTGTGGCGTGCCACAGAGAGATTTCCTGACTCAGCAATAGCAGCAAAAAAAAAAAAAGCTGCACAGTTTTAAAAACGTGGCTTCCTGGGCTGTGCCACCAGTGCGAACTCAGGCTATAAAGCATTTCAGTGGCTTATATGGGACTGGATGTTTGTGTGTCCGCTTGGGATCAGGAAGAAAGTACTCTGAGACCATGCTTGTGACTCAGCTCTTCCTGCCTGGGCAGATGGCGGGATCAGGCTTAGGTAGGCAGGAAAGCATGGCGGATTTCCACAGCCATACACAGAGATGTTTCCAGGCTGCACAGTGCTCTGCGTGGTAGATTTGATTGTAACTCAGATAAAAATCATTTATGTGTTGCACACTCATTCTCCGTGTTGGAGTGCTAAGCATGGCTCCTGCCTAGAAAGGGGGCATTGCGTGCCATGGCTCAAAGGCACAAATGGCTGAGAGGCACAAGCAGCTCCGCCATGTTGGACTGGGTGGAGCAAGCAGGCAGTACCTGTATTTGACCTGAGATTGTCGCAGCTTAGATTCTTAAGAGCTTAGCATTTTAAAAGTGCAATGCAAAAGTGTTCCTGGACATTAAAGAATTACAGATTCACAATAGGATAGATTCAGACATAAAAGACCTCTAAATGGGTCATACTGTTAGATAAAGTATGTAGGCTTGGGAGAGAAAAAAAAAAATAATATAGAGAGTCATAAAATAAAGTTAATGCCCTAAAAAAAGGGGGTAAAGTCTTTAAAGAGGCAGACTATAGATAGTTATAGATTAAAAGAAATAAAAATAAGCCACATAAAAATGGAAAATTCACAGAATGTCTGGATTATGTATTTTATTGTGTTTTCTTTAAATTTTTTGACTGTAAAGGAGCTAAGTATAGAGAGACTTTTCATTGCATGGGCTGCCAAGCCAAATTAGCATGGATATTATAAAGGTATTATGACTTCAAAATTTGGGTCTAAGGATATGATGCTTTGGAAAAGAGGTTCTTCTTTTGTATTCACAGAGGATGAGACCCTATGGATTCCTTCTAGACCAATCTGGTATGATAGACCACGCCCTCCTGAAAGGTTGCCATAAACACCCTCAGAAAATTACTTCACCCAACTAGTGACTGAGATGAACCTACCACACAGGATACAACACGAACGACTGATTGACAGCGCCCCCACACAGCAGGAAGAAGTTTGGAGAGAAAAAACTACGCCCATATTCCCAAATATTGTTTATAAATGTTCTTTTATATTTAAAGGGGGATATGATATAGATATGAATAATTTGCATTGGTATAAATTTTGATTTATTGATATAAGTTTAAGGTCAATTTTGTTATATGTATACGTCTTTCTGATCTTGACTAAGGTATTGTGATTATGTAGTTCATTTAAAAATGTAATGTATATTTGGAAATATAATCATCGATAATAGTCAAGTTTGTAGTCATGTTATGCTGCGGGAGCTCTTTCCATTCCTTCAGCCAATAGCCTTTAAGATACCAGCCCACTGGGGCGTGGTCTATTTCATTTTAAAAAGCAGCAGCCCTCAGGCTTGCTCTCTTGCTTCTGGCTCCCGTTCAAACTGCTAGACTCTCTGTTTCCTGTTTGCTACGAGAGGATTGTGGTGTAGGACGGTGTTCTGTAAGTTTTTTCCCCTCCAATAAATAACCCCTTTTAATCCAAACTGGTGTGGGATTGTTTTGCAGCATTATCTGGCACCTCAACGTTTGGTTTTAGAACCACCCCCCACCTCCACCCCATCCCCCGCTCAGCTGCCTGCCACTGGCTCGGCTTCTTGCCACCAGCTCGACTTGGCACAAGCCCTCTCCCAGCCGCAGCCTGTGCATAGAGTCAGCAGTTAAAAACTCCAAGCCTCCCAGGATCTACGCTGCCTGCCTGGTTTGCTGACAGCCTAGGGCTTAGGCAGTGTGAGACAGGTTGCCAAACGCTGAAAATTCCCTGGGGCAAAAACTCCTTGGGACGTTCTGGCAGCTCAAATAGAATAGCTGTTTGAAATCCCAGCAGCGGCTTTTGCAGCTCGACCCTTTATCCTAGCGGACATAGCATAGAAACAGTTGACCAGCAGTGCTGGAACCTCCGCAGCAGCTGTGTCACAACCCCTCCATCAGGTGGAAGCTGCAATCCCCAGCGGAGTGAAAGGCGGACACCCAGGGCTAGCTGCACTGTTTGCTAGCCCCTGGAAACTTCTGGGTTTCTGTTCCCTGTACCCAGACTTTGGATTTCTTGCTCTGTGTATGGAATTGATTTCGCTACATTTAACTTCTTGAGACTCATTTTTCCCCCAGTTTCTTAACAAGTATTAGGGCAGATTTTACCACAGGATCTATCCTGACACCTTTCCATTGATTCCAGTCGCAACTTGGAAACAGTGCCATCTGCTGGTTAACAGGTAAAATGGCAGGTTTTGTTTTTAATAGGACTCTAGCCGCGATTTTTACTGCCACTATGGAAGAAATCACACGAGGCGTCTATGACCTTGGAGGTACCTCAATTTACTGGTTATTAGGTCTCAGTTTTCTTCTCCATAATATATCATTATGGAAGTATATGGCATTAATTGATAGGATTAATACCATGATAGGCAAAATTGACTCCTTATCTAAGGGTACTAGGAACTTACCTGAAAGGGTCCAGGCTATTGAATTTGACTTTCAGAAGTTATCCCAGAGTTTTTATAAGGTAACAGACAGAATACACCTCCAGGATGGCAACTTACATGATATCCGGGGGCAGTTCAAGGAGGAGATGTTATCTTTGAAAGGAAGTATTAAGACCTTGGAATCACAGGTGCAGAATGGGAACCAGAAAAATTGATGCCGTAGGGAAATCACTAGAAAACTTTGCAGGTCAGGAGATTCAGGACTTACGTGAGACAATGATTAAGAGATTTGAAATGATTGAGGATATTATCAGAGCTGATGATCCTGGTGAGAAGACACAAGGGTAGGATACAATGCCAACACCAGCTGTCAGAACTGGTTTACCTAGGGTTTTAGCAACATACCCTGTAATTTATCCTGACAAAGCGTCAACTTCTAAAGGCTCAAAGGGAGCCAAAGAAGGTAGATGAACGCTGATAGGACTGAATGATCTGAAGGAAATTAACCAAGCCATCATTAATTATGGCTTGCACTCTACATTTGTTAAGGAAATGATAAGGACTTGGGCTTCTAATGTCAGGGCTATATTCCATGATTTCTCCCAGTTAGCATTAGTGGTGTTAGAAGATGGACCTTCCTTGATGTTTGGAGTTTATTTCAGAGAAGAATCCAAACATATGGAACAGCAAGGAAGGGCAAAAAGGTGTGGAGGTTTCCCGGGATCAAATTCTTGGCATAGGAGCATATGCTGATCCACAGGTCCAAGCTCTTTATGAAGAAGAACTATTGTCCTTATGCCACGAAGCAGCCTTGAATGCCTGGGATAGTATATCAGAAACGAGAAAAAAGATAGAGTCATATACCAGGGTTAGGCAGGGACAGGGAGAAACCTATACTGACTTTTTGCAAAGATTAACTAAGGCTCTGAACATAGGAGTAACAGACCCAGAAGCTAGATGACTAATTCTTGAATCGCTGGTTTTTGAAAATACAAACTTAGACTGCAAAAAGATAATTGGGCCTTTAAGGTCTAGATCAGCACCTATGGATGAATGGATCCAGCATACCAGGAATTTTCAGACCTTTAATTATAATGATGAATCTTGGGTAGGAGAAGCGATTTCCAAAGTGATGAGGGGACATCAACCTGCCAAATGTTTTAATTGTGGTAAATTAGGACACCTAAAAAGGGATTGCAGGCAAGGAATTTCTAGGAATAACACTTCATCTGGGAATGGCAGGAATAGGAAACTTCGGCCTTCAGGTATATGTAGGAGGTGTGGTAAAGGAAGACATTGGAGCAATGAATGCAGATCAACAACAGAAAGACAAGGCAACCCAATACCATCGGGAAACTCCCTGAGGGGCCTCTTACAGGCCCCCAAGCCAAAAGTGGCCCAGTCATTCCCAGTAACCATGGAGGACATGTCACACCAGGAAAATTAAAACTCAAGAAGCTTCTGTGCAAGACCATAAGGTTCTAAATGATGGCCCAAATTTGGAGGCTAAGTCAGAAATTCAAATAGGAAATAAGCGTATATTTTGGCAAACGTCTATAAATGATCAGAGACCAAAGCTGAGAGTGTGTATAAATGGCATTGTGATTGTTGGCTTGATAGACACATGAGCGGATGTGAGTATTATCACTCCAGAATCTTGGCATCCAAATTGGCCTCTTCGAGAGGCAGATGTCCAGTTACTTGGAATTGGAACCCATATCTCGAGTTAAACAAAGCACGAGATGGGTTAACTGTATTGGGCCAGAAAGTCAAAGAGGAAAGCTAAGGCCATATGTAGCTGATATTGCAATAAATTTATGGGGCCGTGACCTGCTACAGCAATGGAATACCCAGATTAACATTCCTGCAGTCCCAGGAACTCATAATTCTGGGAAGGATGTAAAAAGGTACTATGCATGAAGGTCACCAGCCATTCAGGCTGTACAAGAACATAAAGCAACTAACAAACGTTTAGAGGTACCAACAGCCCTACCTTTAAAATGGCTAACTGAGAAGCTAATATGGATTAAGCAATGGCCTCTAGCTGAAGATAAATTGCAGGCTTTAGAACAATTGGTACAGGAGCAATTAGATGCTTGACATATTGAGGAGTCAACTAGCCCTTGGAATTCTCCAGTGTTTGTTGTAAAAAAGAAATCTGGCAAATAGAGAATGGTGACAGATCTAAGGACTGTCAAAATGATAATTCAACCAAGGGGCCTCTACAGTCTGGAATTCCTCTGCCTTCTCTGTTACCCAAAGGATGGCCTCTTATAGTTATTGATTTAAAGGATTGCTTCTTTGCTATACCTTTACAAGAAAAGGATAGAGAAAAATTTGCCTTCACAGTGCCTACTTATAATGACTTTCAGCCTACTAGGAGATACCAGTGAACAGTTCTCACACAGGAAATGCTCAATAGCCCCAGCCTATGTCAATACTTTGTAAGTCAGCCGTTAGAACTAATACATAAGCAATTCCTTAAGTCTATAATTTACCATTTCATGGATGACATTTTGCTATCTGATTCAAACATAGATACTTTAGAAAGAATGTTTGAGGAAGTAAAGATAATTTTGCCTAAGTGGGCATTACAAATTGCTCCTGAAAAGATTCAAAGAGGAGATTCTGTTAATTACCTAGGTTACAGAATAGGTTTACAGAAAATTAGGACACAAAAGGCACAAATTAGGAGAGACTGGTTACGGACTCTTAATGACTTTCAAAGATTGTTAGGAGACATTTCCAGTCTATGACCGGCTGTTGGGATAACACCTGATCATTCATCTAAACAAAATCTTGGATGGTGACAAAGATTTGAATAGTCCCAGAGAATTAACAGCTGAAACAGAAAAGGAACTGACAATGGCTGAGGAAAAATTACAGGAGGCACATGTGGATAGGGTAAATCTAAATCTTAGTTGTATCCTAGTCATATTGCCTTCCAGAATTTCTCCTACAGGAATTTTAATGCAGAGGGAAGATATTATTTTAGAATGGATGTTTTTACCACACAAACCAAGTAAATTAAAAACTTATGTGGAAAAGGTCTCTGAATTAATTATAAAAGGTAAACTGAGACTTCATCAGCTAGCAGGTATAGATCCAGCAGAAATTATAGTGCCTTTCACTACTGATGAAATAAAAAGGTTATGGGAAGAAAATGAACCATGGCAAAGGGCTTGTGCTAATTTTCTGGGAGAAATTAATAGCAACTATCCCAAAAGGGGTAGACTTAACCTTATAAAGAGAACTTCTTGGATTCTTCCTCGAATTGTACGTGATGCTCCAATAACTGAAGCCCATACATTTTATACTGATGCTAATAAATCAGGGAAGGCAGGTTACAAATCAGACGAATTGAGTAAGGTGGAACAAAGCCCTTATACTTCTGTCCAAAAGGCAGAATTATATGCCATTCTTATGGTGCTAAGGGATTTTAAAGAGCCTCTTAATATAGTCACTGAGTCACAATATGCAGAAAGAGTTATCTTGCATATTGAAACCGCTGAATTTATACCAGATGATACAGAATTGACTTCATTGTTTATACAGGTACAAGACATAATCAGGAATAGGCTTTGTCCAATGTACATAACACACATCCAATCCCATACAGGTCTGCCAGGTCCTCTAGCACAAGGTAATGCAGAAATTGATCAATTATTGATTGGAAGTGTGTTGCAGGCCTCAGAATTTCATAAAAAAAACATCACGTCAACAGCAAAGGTTTAAAGAAAGAGTTTTCCATTACATAGCAACAAGCTAAGGAGATTATAAAGAGATGCCCTACTTGCTCTTTATATAATCAAACCCCACTACCTGCAGGGACCAACACAAGGGTACTCAAAGGAATGAAATCTGGCAGATGGATGTGTTACCCTTTGCAGAATTTGGAAAATTAAAATATGTACATCACACCATTGACACTTATTCAGGCTTTCAGTGGGCAACTGCTTTAAGCTCAGAAAAAGCTGATTCAGTAATCACACATTTATTAGAAGTTATGGCCATCATGGGTATACCTGCACAAATAAAGACAGATAACGGTCCAGCTTATGTCTCTAGGAAAATGAAATGATTTTTTGCTTATTATAATATTAAGCATGTTACAGGTATATCATACAATCCTACAGGTCAAACAGTCATAGAAAGATCAAATCGAACTATAAAGGATATGTTAAACAAACAGAAAGGGGTGGAAAATGCCCCCAGAAATAGATTACATAATGCCTTATTAACCTTGAATTTTCTTAATGCTAATGAGAAAGGGACAATAGCAGCAGAAAGACATTGGATAATGGAAAAATCTGCTGAACTAAATCAACCAGTTGATTTCAAGAATGTGCTGACCTCTCAATGGAAGCCAGGAGATGTGCTACATTAGGGAAGGGTTTTTGCTCTTGTTTCCACAGGAGAAGAAAAAATTGTGGATACCATCAAAATTAATAAATGTTCGATTTGAAGAGGAGAAACCTCTTAGAAAGAAGAAATGACAACTCATCCACAATGATGAGAATCATACAGGTGGTAAGAAAAGCATATAGGATGGGGGCAGGGTTCTGTTCTTGTCTTTTCAGAAAAACACTTATCTTCAAAAAATTCAAGGGACCCTGGATATTTGGACACTGACAGATGGAAAAAATTACTACCCAATATGGATCACCAAGAAAATCGAATCAGTTCTGTAAGTAATAGTGTTTACACATAATTTTTGTTTATTTATATTCATAAGTATATTGAGCTGGTTTTGGAGTGGGACTCAGTCTCAGTCCCTCTCTAATTCCAAGCCTGTTGTTAAGAGAAAAACCCAGAGTTTCTGGAGTTTCTGTCTTATATCAAGAGCCATGATATGGGACAGAAAGAAAAATGAATTTAGAAAACATCTTTGCTTTTCTTCATATCTATTTTTGCCTTTATCATGCCTTTCATTGAATATATACAACTGTATATGTCTATATAAATAATGTTTAAGTTTTCCACAATTAACAATGAATTTTTCCTGCAGTTATCCTTGAAGTTTCCAGGAAGAAGATGGAGCCCCATGACAACAACTCCACCTGGTTGATATGACGTCATGATACTGATAGTGCTACTACAAGGCCTGTTTTGGGTGCTAGCTGCACAAGATGGTTCCAACTTGGTTACCTGGAATGGTGGACATCTTTTACAACATGCTGGCCAGACCTCCACAAAATACTCAGAGACTATTTGCAATCTTACCAGACATTAATCCTGAAATTTAATCATCATTTTACTTTCACAGGATCCCCCAGAAAGAACATCACCCCCATGACAGCTGGAAGTAATTCTAGAGGACAACATCCCCTCTCCCAGTAAAGTTTGTCCTCAGGTTTAGGGACATCATTTAGGGGTTGATTATAATTAGAATATGGTTGAGTGTTGGGGGAGGAATTTTATTAGCTCAGGGATCTTTTTGAAAAAAAAGGGAATGATGGGATAATAGATTGGTATTTGTGAGTTATTGTTTATAATTACATTGGCATAGATTCTTGTATATGTATAAAAAGTTAAATTATATTGAATATTGTATGCATGCATGCTTCTACCTCTTTTTAAAACATTTTTATGTATTTATATATATTGTATTGATATATATATTTACCATATTGCAGTGTACATTTCTAGCTCTGATTAAGATACTTATATATTGTTTTGATATATATATTTACCATATTGCAGTGTACATTTCTAGCTCTGATTAAGATACTTATATATTGTTTGTGTATTGATATATATTTCTTGTCATTTTGCAATGTATACTTGTACATTGTTTACATTTGGAGGATCATTGTCCCCATTTATTGCACAGTTGTTTATTCTCTTACTCTTTAAGTTAGATAGGTATTAAGAATTGTAGATCAATAGTCATCTATGTTTGTCATATTTATAGTTAGACTAATCAGGTTCTTTAGATACACAGAGATTATATTCTGTATAAATAATCTTTAACCTCTTCAAAGAGCTGTAGAAAATGGCATTTAATCTAACCTAGAGTTCTGTGGTAGTGAGACACAATCGCTCCAGGCAACACCAATCTATTCCTAAGAGATTGTTGAGCACCAAAGACACTCCATTTGGAGCTTGTCTTCTTCTTGGCAAAACCAGCCTCTGGGCAAAGAACTGCCCATACCTCAACTACTGACAAAATACATAGTATCCGGAAATGGATAAGCAGAACTGTCAAATCTTGCCAAGACAGGGTAAGACTGTTTTGAAAATTTTCTTGCCTTTAAACATAATCTGTCAGTTATTCTAGGCCTTAGCCAAAGTTGGCTGCTTCAACACTGCAAACATGACTTTAGGTGATTGCCCAGATAGCCAGTTGTCTCTGCGATTTGTTGCATATTTTGGAAGTTGTTTCATTGT